>JAFEMH010004388.1:0-211834 GCA_022495995.1 Adenophora triphylla var. japonica | reverse complement strand
TGGTCAGTCCATTGAAAAAGTTTGTTTTTTCTTAATACTTCGTAGAATAACCTGCACTTATCAGACGATTTGGATATAAATCTATTCAAAGCAGCTACTCTACCTGTTAACCTTTGTACGTCCTTGAAGTTCTTAGGGGATTCCAAGTGGATAATGGCTTTGATTTGTTCGGGACTTGCTTCGATTCCCCTGTTGGTCACCATATATCCCAAGAATTTACCTGCTCTAACACCGAAGTTGCACTTCGCCGGGTTCAGCTTCATGTTGAAGGCTTTCAAGATGTTGAATGCCTCAGCTAGGTGCTCCACATGATCCTCAATGTGCTTGGATTTGACCACCATATCGTCTATGTAGACCTCCATCGTCTTGCCAAGTTGGTCTTTGAACATTTTGTTCACTAACCTTTGAGTAGGTTGCCCTCGCATTTTTAAGACCAAGGGGCACAGAAATATAACAATATATACCTTCTGGAGTCATGAATGCTGTATCTTCTTGGTCTGAAGGCTCCATTTGAATTTGTTGATATCCGGAAGATGCATCCATGAATGTCAAGATGTCGTGGGCCGGCTGTCTCATCAACTAGAGAATCGGTATGAGGGGAGAGGGAATGGATCCTTCGGACGAGCCTTGTTCAAGTCGGTGAAGTCCACGCATGCTCGCCACTTGCCATTCTTCTTCTCCACCACTACAACGTTAGCCAACCACCTTGGGTGCCGAACTTCTCCGATCATCTTGGACTTCGAAGCCTCTCAACTTCAATCCTTTATGATCCGGATTCCGCTCCCGGGCAAACTTCCTTCTTTTTTTGACGGACAGATGGATGGTCGGATCGATGTTCAACTTGTGAGTAATAATATCCTTGCTTATCCTGTCATGTCTTCATGTTTCCAAGCGAAACAGCATTTCTGGCTTTCCAGGAACTCGATCAATTCCTCTTCGATTTCGGACGGTAGGTCTATCCCAACTTGCACTTGGGCCTCAGGATTTGATGCATCAACAGGAACGCTTTTTGTATCGTGCTCCACTGCTTCAAGAATGTCCTGGGCCTTTTTCTTTAATTGCTTTATGCTTTGTGCAGGGTCGAGCTTGCTTTCATGTTGATCTTGTAGCATTCTTTAGAGACTTGCTTTGGTTTCCTTCAACTTGGCAACACCCCAAGGTGTTGGAAACTTGGCGCATAGATGGTAAGTTGATGGCACGGCCTTCATGTTGTGGATCCATGGTCTTCCCAATATAACATTGTACGAGGAAGAGCACTCAATCACACAAAACCTCTCCATGGAATTCATACCCTCCAGGTAGATGGGCAACTTGATCTCTCCGACTGTTTTCTTCACCTCACCACCGAACCCTACCAAGACGGATGAATTCTTCACTACTTCGGACAGAGAGGATGCCCATATCTTCAAGAGCATGAGTGAAGATGATGTTGACCGAATCGCCACCATCGATCGAATCCGCTTGACCACACAATTAGCAATCTGCACCTGAACAACTAGACCATCATGATGAGGGTCCAACGTGTTGTCCTTATCTTCATCTTCAAAGGAAATAACATGACCATCTGTGAAGTCACGACGCCTTGAAGGCAATTCTGATTGATCTTCTTTAAAGCATTTGGCACGACGCTTGGCGGCAGAGTAAGTTGTACCGCAAATATGAGACCCACCTGAGATAACATTCACTACCTTGGTGGCTGGAGGGGTGCAACTTTCTCGGGTCTAGACTGCTCCCCTAAATCAGGTTCTTTGGATTCACTCCTGACCCTCTTCTTGCCCAACAAATCCTTGAGAAGACCCTTGGACAATAAATGAGCAATCTCCTTCCTCAAGGGGAAACAGTTCTCGGTGGTGTGCCCAAAATCTTCATGAAATGCGCACCACTTGGACTTGTCCTTCCAAGTTGTTGACTGGTCATTCTTCTTGGGCCATCTTGCCTTATCTCCAAGATTTCCCATGGCGCACAAGATTCCTGCAATGTCCACAGAAAAGCAATATTCAGAAATTTGTGGATAATCATTATCATCACCTTCCTGATCGTCATCTACAACATGAATTCTAGAGGGTTCAGTTTTAACAGGGGGTTTGCCCCTGTTGGACTTATAGTGATGGGAATCCGGTCGTCTGTCAGAAGGCTCAAATAGAGGAGTAGGGGTCCTTCCAGTTGACTTCCCCATCGCCAAGCTATCTTCCTCCAATCTGATGTAAGGCAAGGCCCTGGTTCTGATTTCTTCAAGTTGTTTCGCAGGGGTCATCACCAACTCGTTGTAAAACAATGAGCTCTTCTTCAAGCCTATACGGAATGCCTCCGTAGCGGTGGACACATCCAAGTTGGGTATAGTCACCGCCTCCTTGTTGAACTTGTGCAAATACTCTTTAAGATTTTTGTTAGGTGTTGTACAATTCTATAAAGATCACTAGTCAACTTTGTCAAATGCCCCGTTGCATGAAAACCGATTAATGAACATATTGACAAGTTGAGCATAAGATGAAATTGAGTTTAGAGGAAGCCCCGTTAGCCATTTTAAGGCCGGTCCCGACAAAGTAAGAGCCAAAGCCCCTGCAAAAACATGCTTCTTTAAACATAGGAGGGATACTTATGATATCCATTGATTCTGATACAAAGAACACATGTTCTGTGGATCGGTACTCCCATCATACTTCTTCATATGAGGGACTCGAGAATTTCTTCGGGATCTCCACACCGGCTATGCCGGCACAAAACGAGACTCATTGTAGCAAGTTGGAGAGACTTGGTGATACGGCAAGTTGACTCTGTGCACGCTTCGTAACAACTCCTTAATGGTTTGCATTTCCTTAACAAGTTGGTTCTCTGCGAAAAGAGTGAGCATTATTAACTTGAGGTGCGAAAGTATCGAAAGTGTTAAAGAAACTTCCCGTTTGCCCCATTAAGGGTGTAGCATAAGTGTAGCAAGATGATAGCGCAGAGTTGGCAGCCTGGTAGGCCGAATCTTGGTTGCTCGATTGGAATGGATGTCACAATCGTGCTCTCCGTGGCAAGGTGTTGGGACATAGGGATATCTCAGACATGGCTCGGTCACGTACCTGCACCAAACAAAGATCTAGGAAGTAAAGGTGAAAACGGGGTGGATACTTGAGTCTCGGCTTGCTTCCTTTACGCAGACTATCAATGGCATTGAATATCATGGTATTCGTGTGCTCCCGAGCATTCAACCGATCGCTACTTTCTTCAACATGTCCGCCATGTTTGGACATTATCTCCAAATTGACAGCCTTTCGCACTTGGAGGAGGGTTGCCTTGGGCATTGGAAACGAGGAAACGGCCGACTCATGGGCCGGATGAGGGATTAACCATTTCTACGCAAATAATCAAAGTTTCCCACGGACGGCGCCAAATTGTTTTGGTCAAATTTCAACAAGCGAATTAGATGAGAAGAAAAGTGACTAAAGTGATATGAATCTAGGTACAATGATTATCAAGTTGAATAGAAATGGACACAAGATGTTTGTTGACTAGGGAAAGCCCTTGAACAACTTGTTCGCCGGCATAAAACCCGGGAGGATTTGACTCCTGCCTTGACCGAAAGTTTACTAGGAATTCTCTTGAGATTACAATGCTAAGAGCGTATGAAAAAGGGAGCTTAAGCTAGTGAAGAACGTGTGTGTAAATACAGTGTCTCTCTCCCTTTTATACCTCAAAATAAAACTAATTATCAAAGAAGGATTATGCGCCTATAAAATCGGGGAAGAGGTTGATCAAATAGAGATATATCCGCCATTTATTGTTTGAGGGAGAAGATAAGATCCATTGCTGAAGAAACGTTGTTGACTTAATCTTTGCTTCTTGTGTCACGTGCCCTATAAAATAGGAAGAACGTTATTGCGTCCCAACCCGCAGAAAGCCAAGTTGTAAATGGAACAACTCAAGTTGTTAGTACCAAGTTGTTAAGTATAAGTTATAAACATATTGACTGAAAAAATGTAGGGCCCAACAACCACTATACTCTGCACTTACATGTTAAAAAAAAATATGGGGGTATTAAGAAATTTTACAATAGATGTCAATGTTCTTGGTTATGCTGAAAATAAAAATTCCCTTTAGTGCATTGATCGTGCTGAAAATTGTTTAACAACTATCGCAGTGCCATCAGACAGTATATATGACCTGCATTAAAGCTCACAAGTCGATATTTAACAAAAACATCGAGGATAAATCCAGGAACCAGGTTGTGTGTATGCGTATGTTAGTAAGTGTTTCTGTGTTTTCTACATTCTTTTTGGTAAGTTTGGAGCTGCAAATTAAGTACTGGAAGAAAAAAAATCAGTTATGAACCAAAATGTGAATATGCATACCAAAATGATTGTCCATTTTGGACTTTGAGGGACTTTGATAAATTTCATTAACAAGTACTCATAAGTCGTCTTATTATCTGATGTAGAACTAAGTAGCAAACTTGTTTTTGGCTAAAATTAAGAGTTGGAAGAAGTTTAGAAGAAAGGTGAAGTGGAAGAGTGTAAAGTGTCAGTTTTGATATAGTGAAAATTTTGGTATGCAAATCTTAAAAGTGACGTAACTTTTGACTACGGATGAAACACAAAATGAACAACATAACAAATCAAAGAGAATTTCGAGATGGACAAGGGTCATTTGCTTTGGCCTTGTTAGGATTGAAGATAAACAAGCGTGGAAGGTCATTTGTTAGTATGTACCCAAGAGCCTAGGGCGCATAGGAGAACCTATGCGGCCAAAACTCTTGCACGCATAGCCACCTAAGAGCAGGAGGGGAAAATATTTAGGACCTATGCATCCAAGAGTGTAGAGCACATTGGTAGTATCCTAATTGTTCCTAGTTTCCTTTTTGCAATAGATTTCTTATTAGGAGGGAAAGTAAAATACTTTCTTGAGTAGGAATTCTTGTAATCCAAGGACTAGGTTTGTTATTCCTATATAAGTCAAGTGACGGCAATAAGTATATTGTAACAACATAACATATTATTGAGAATAATATAGACTTGGTAGCGCCACCGGACTAGCTGATTTGTTCGACGAACCAGGTTAACTAATCGTATTATTGTGTGGGTGATTCGTTTTATGTTCGTGATCGTTCTTGTCTCTTGATTGCTTTGAGGCCAATATTCCAACATCCCTTATGTGCAGGGGTTAAAGAGCCCAAAATTAAGAAGTCGTTTAGGTCCTCAAACGGGCTTACCGCTTATGAAGTTTTTGTTAGCTTTTGAACTCTTTCATAAGTTTTGCTAATTTCGCTTGATTAGGGTTTTTGATTGTTTAGGCTATAAATACTCTTTTAGGTCACGATTTGTGGCAATTTTATTAATACATTATTATTTCTTAAGGTTAATTTACATCTTAGGAAACCTTTAAGCCGTTCTAGGCTTATTTTGATATTTGTTAGTTCCGCTGCGTCAATATCATACATTTATTAAAGTTGAATTCATTAATTTCTTATAAAGTAGGCACTCATTTAAAGACAATTTTTTAGCTAAATAGAAACTTATTATAGGACTAAATCTACTAAAGCATAAGCAAAACTATAGAAGAAAGAGAAGCATCATGGACTTTGAAAACGGATCTAAATCCTCCTTCGCTGCTAAAATTATATGTCGCATTTTTTTAAAATTTTAATTGTTGGAAACGGATCCAAATTATAAGTTATGATCATAATCTATTCATGTATATAAGTAGATAGGACCATTTAAAGGCCAAATTTTGTTTCAAGTCATTGTATTTTAAAGAATGTTTCACTTGTACTATTACTCCCTCGGTCTCATTATTTTTTGCCACATTTCCATTTTTGTTAGTCTCATTTTATTTGATCACTCTTATAAAGTCAATGCAAATTTATATATTATTATTCTATTATACCCTTATTTGTATTTTATAATTGATGATTTCAAAATCGTCAAATCAGTCCAAATTCAAGCGTTCGGATGCTCCAGAGATTGCAAGACCTGAAAATAAGAGAAAACACGTAAACTAAGCCGGGACGAGTCCGGCAAAAGGCCCTTCGGCGTGAGAGTAAGTTCACGATTTGTGAATGAGAAACTAAATTGACAGAGTTTCTGTATTGTAAAAAGTAACTTACCAAATAATAGGCCATATGACTTGTATTTATAGGGATGGATTGATAGAATCCATGTAGAATTGAACTTGTAAAGAGATAAGATATAATCCTAAGAGAACTATATCTGTTAAGGAATCATTGTTTGACTTGAATTGATGTAGTTGGTCACAATCTTGATTGGATAATAACCGTTGAATTCTTGTTTGAATAGGATTGTATGATCTGCTAGCCGGAAAGCCGAGGAGCGCGAATTCCTTATCTCGGCATTGGCAAGTAAGCCGAGATGCATGATTCTGCTTTCTCGTCATTTGATGATTGGTCGACATGTGAATATGCCGGGATGAATAATTCTGTCTCCTCGTCAAGTGATGATATGCCGAGGTAAAAACTTTTCTCTCCTCGTCACTTGTGACGTATCAGAGAATGATGAGCAAAGTATGAAGAGCCCATCATAGATGTAAGGCCAAGGAGTTGCTCCTCGGCATACGAGGAGGGTACCTCGGCCCTAATAACTGAGCGTTGATACTTGTGTATTGAATTATGTTTATAGCCCAATCCGTTTGGACCCAAGTCAGACAAGCACATGTTCGTATCTCGGTTTATACTGTTCAATATTTAATTAATCAATTAGACATGCACATATTTTCATACCATAATTAAGAAAGGTAAAACTGAAAATGTAAAAAAACAACACAATTATTAAGATTTTTTAAAATATGTGATTTTGTCTTGTGACCAAACCTGTTTGGACGGAGGGAGTAAACTTTATTTCTTTTAAAAAATATCAATTATAATTATAGTTTGAAAAATGCTTCATTTGACCCATAATACCTTATTACGTGTCTAACTAACTCGATCCATATTTTGGGGTTGAAAATTTCTAAATGAACTCGTATTCATGCTTTAAATTAAAATATTGTAATATATTGTGCAACATTGTAAACATCAATGTGGGTGCATTAAGACTGTATGTGTATTTATTTGCTCATAATAAATAATAAATGAGTTTTAATGAGTTTTGAAATAAAGCGAATGCTATATTAGTCACATCATTTTTATTTGAACTCTATAATTAAACGTAAAATTTAGGGAGAAATGCGTTTCTCCATAAGTTATGGAGAAACGGGTTACGGGTATCCAGAACCTTTTGAAAGGATATCCAGAAACTTTTTGTATTGGCCATGACCTTGTCTCATGGTTACTTCTGGATATCAGTCTCAAAGGTTCTGGATATCCAGAACCCTTTGAAAGGATATCCAGAAGCTTATGAAAGTGATATCCAGAAACCTTCAAATGATATCCGGAAACTTTCAAAATGTTTACGGATATTCATTTGATGGTTTACGGATATACATTTGAAGGTTTCGGATATCGAAAACCTTCAATAAGCAATTTCGGTCTTGGCCTTGGATTTGGCTTCAAATCTATTTTTACGGATATCCGCCCAAAGGCTTCGGATATCTCGTTCCAAAGCTTCTCGGTTATCCGAACCCTTTGAAGACCCGATATCCAGAAATTTTCTTCTGGTTATCAAACGTATAGTTTCTGGCTATTAAAAACGCGTTTCTCCATAGTTATGGAGAAACGCGTTTCTCAGCAGACCTACTCATAATTAAAACTCATTCATTACACTACACGCTTAACTCTTACTCCCTTCGTTCCCGAATAATATCATATTTTTTATAATAAAGAAAACTTTGAACAGTAATTTTAAATTAGTTTCACTATCCTAATGAAAAAAAAATGTTATTGATATACTCCCTCCGTTAGTTACACGTGAGTGGAGATAAAAAATTTGGGTACAAAAATAAGGGAAAATAGGAAAGAGAATTAGTGGGAAAGGTGTTTGTGGTATGAAAAATAAAATAGGAGAAAGAATGAGTAAGGGGAAAAGTAAATTGATTGGTGTTATGAGTATAAAATAAAATAGGAAAAAGAATACTCTCTCCGTTCCAACGAAAAAGCCACAAATTTCCTTTTTGGGCGTCCCATTTAAAAAGGCACTTTCCTAAAAAGGAAACCTTAAATCACTATTCTCTCCACTCATTCTCTCTCCTACTTTACTTTTACACTCACAACATTCTCTTTCTTACATCACCTCCCACTCATTCTCTCTCCTATTTAATTTTTCATACTCACAACTAGACGTGTCCATTTTATAAACCGAACCGGCCAACCGGAAGGTTGAAAACCGGCCAAAACCGGTCAAAACCGGTCAACGGCGGTTAACCGGAACCGGCTAACCGAAACCGGTAATTGGCCGGTTCGGTTAAGGTTTGAAATTTTGAAAACCGCCAACCGCCAGGTTCCGCAGTTTTGGCTTGCTCGCCGAGTCATATGAGTTGCTCGGCCGAGCATAACCTTCCAAGAGTGTTAATTTCCAATAACGGTCATGCTCGCCCGAGTCATATGAAGGTTGCCTGGCCGAGCGTAACGCCAAAACTCATTCCAACGGCTACTTTTTCAAACTAGCCGTTATGTTCACCACCACCACCACCACCACCCCTACTACTACTACTACCGAACACCACCACCACCACCACCACCACCACCACTACTACCACTACTACTAGTACTACCACTCCTACTAGTCTACACCACCACCATCACCACCACCACCACTACCACCACCACTACTACCACCACCACCACTACAGTAGTGGCACTACTACTACTACCACTAGGTCCACTACTACTACTATCACCACTACTACTACCGCTACTACTACCACTCCTACCAATACCACTACTACTAGCACTACTACTACTACCACCACCATCACCACCAACACCACTACTACTACCACTACTACTACTACCACCATCACTACTACCGCTACCTACCACTACCACTACTACCGGTCTACATCACCACCATCACCATTCACCACCACCACAACTACTATTACCACTACTACTACTACTACCACCACTACCACTACCGCTACTACCACTACTACTACCACTCCTACCGGCTACCACTCCTATCAATACCACTAGGTCCACTACTACCAGCCTACCACCACCACTCCTACCAGGCTACCAATACCCTCGTTGTAATTGTATTTTAATTAATAAAATTTAAGGGTACCGTCCCTTTTTTCCAAACGACTACTTGTTTCTTTAAAAATAAGTTAAGTTTTCTTTCTTTCAAAATTCATAACTTTTTTTATAAATCTTTTTTCAAAAAATGTATGTAGATAACTTAAGTTTAAAATAGTCTTATTTATCCAAAAAAAAATTGAAAAAAAATAAAAGTTAACTTTTTTCAAAAAACCGTTAACTTTCATTTTTTAAAAAATTCATAACTTTTTTTATAAACCTTTTTGTAAAAAATGTATGTAGTAAACTTAAGTTTAAAATAGTCTTATCTATCCAAAAAAAAATTGAAAAAAAATAAAAGTTAACTTTTTTCAAAAAATCGTTAAAAAAATTAACTGAAAAATGATATGCTCGGCCGAGCAACACCAAAGACTCGGCCGAGCAACCCTCAACCCCTAAACCCTAAAAGGGTTGCTCGGTCGCAGCACCAAAGACTCGGCCGAGCAACCCTCAAAACCCTAAACCCTAAAAGGGTTGCTCGGCCGAGCAACACCAAGGACTCGGCCGAGCATATCCAAACCGTCAAACCGGAGGTTAACCGGATAACCGTTAAAACCGTGAACCGCCTAAACCGTAACCGGTCTAGCCGGTTAGGCGGTTCGGTTCCGGTTGGGTATTTTGGAGGTTTCAACCGCCGGTTTTCAACCGGCTAACCGGCGGTTTAACCGACCGGCCACCTCTACTCACAACATTTAAACTTTTTCTCTTTTCTACATCACATTTCTTATTTTGCGTGCCCGGCTAATTTTGTGCATCTTTCGCTGGGACGGAGGGAGTAAGTGAGAGTAATAGTGTAAAAAATTTGCTATTTTGGACAGTCACTACTCACATGGGATGGGCAAAAAAAAAATATTCACTCACATGTAACGGAGAGAATATTAATTATAAAAATGTATCAGTAATAGTTTTTTATTTTTTATCAGAATAATTAAATTACTTTAAAATTATTAAAATTATTGCTTGATTTTTTTTCGTGTTATCCTAAAAAAAAAAAGAAAAAAAGAAAGTGAGATATTTATTTTGTGATGATTGTAGGAATGGCAAAGGGGCAGTTCGGGACAGTTATGCATCGTACCACCCCCATTTCTCAATTCAATTTTGTGCCCCATAACCGCCCCATTCTCCAGCGGGTAATCAATTTTTCATACCATACCCATTTCCCACGGGTAGCAGTTAATCAGGGAATCCCCGCGGGGAATTAGTCAAACTAATATTTTGTTTTAAAACACTTTAGCGATAAAAAAAAACTCAGAAATTAACTTTGATAAATGATAATTTTTCTAGAATATAATATAAAAGAGGCTAAATTATACCAAATGCAAACTAAATGAGACTAAAAACTATGTAAATGATATGAAAATAATGCTATAAATGACTATGAAATAGCCATTTATCATCTATATCATGGGAAATACTTATATGAATAATGAATAAGAGTAAAATTATATTACTAAAATAAGCAGTTCGGGTAACATTCGATTCAGGTAATGGGGCGGGTAATGCTAATACCAAAACCAAAACCAAACCGTTCCCCACGTTTTCATTTCGGTTATTCCCCATTACCCGCCTCATATCCAATCAAACCAGTTAATTACCGTCAACTTTGGTTCAGTTCGGTTCAGTTCGAGTATCCACGGTTCGGTTCAAAATTGCCACCGGATGATTGTGATGATGGGGTAAAAAAAATTGAGAAATGTTCTTAAAAAACAAATTGAGAATTGTACAATGCTTACCGTAAGCACACTGCCGGCGCGTCCAGACTCCCGAACCCTAATCCCGATCATTTACAGGCTCTCCGATTACCATTCCTTTTGATCGGTGCTCCGAGAGGTGGCGAATTTTCCAGACGCGTAATACTTGTCAAGCTCTTAATTCTTTCCACAATTTCAGGATGGGATCTCATGTTAGGAACTTTTGCATGGCAAATCGTCTTGGTATGTGAATACAGCTTATAATTGTGCTCTACAATGCTCACAACTTTAAATTTGAATTGTTGTTTACTCAAATTGGTTGGTTCCATTCTCAATAATCGCAATAGAGCTTTAGATTATGGAGTAAAATTTATAATTGATACAAAGTGGTGGTGTACCCGAGTAAAGTACCTTTTCGGTCCCTACACTTTTTTAAGTTTTTACCTTTTAGTCGGCGGACTATTTTTTTTACCTAAGAGTCCTTAAATTTGTCCATTTAGGATTATTTGATCCTTCTGTCATCAGTCAACCGTTTGTATTGCCGTTAGTCAAAGCTGAGTTCGCATATTAGTTGCTCAATTTAACATGATGTAGGGCTGAGTAGGAGTAATACAATGGCACGGTCGTGCCTTCTACACATAATTCCAACTTGAATTTTGCCTTTGGCACAGGCGTGCCCCTTTTGAAACATGGGCGTGTCCGGCCAAAATTTTTTTTTCTTGCACGGGCGAGCTTGTGAATCAGCATGGCCGTGCCCTTCATGCCGTAGCTGTCCAGAAATTCAATCATATTGCACGGCTATGTCCCAAAAGCAGCATGCCCATGCTGCACTGTAGCAAAAACTATTCAAAACAACAAAAAAACCCAACATCCGTCCCGTCCCAGGTCAATGACGTACCACATAACCACCGTACTCATCGAATCGTAAGGCCTTAAACTTTGTTATTATTAACCCCAAACTTTATTATTAGTATTCAATTGCAATTTTGCAAACTTTGCACTTTTGTGTAAAACCCTATTCAGTAGGATCCGTCCCATGTCAATAACGTATCACATAACCACCATACTCATCGAATCGTAAGTCCTTAAACTTTGTTATTATTAACCCCAAACTTTATTATTATTATTCAATTGCAAAGTTTGCACTTTTGTGTAAAACCCTATTCGGTAGGATCCGTCCCATGTCAATGACGTACCACATAACCACCATACTCATCGAAAAAAAAAAATATTTACACAAGACAAACAACAATGTTAAACAAAACACAATGAAATATAAACCACACTAAACAACCAACATCCTTGGTGCATTAAACATCTTGAACAAGTGATAAGTTTTCCAAGTGACAACATTGTAAAACAAAAATCCAACCCCCATTCATAAAAAAACCAACACCATCACTATCACATGCCAACAACTATCCAAACCACCTCTTCAAATGTTAACAAAAACATCCATTTGCTACCAAACATTAAAAAGAGCATCATAATTGTTTACAAAAGCATGCCATGATGCCATAGTTGTTTGTCAATAGACTTTAACAACATATAAATAAAAAAGGAACCAACTACCAACACCAGCATAAAATTTAATTCATATTTCTCTTGTTTTTGGATTGTTGTTGTAGTGATTCAACTATTATTCCCCCTCTTCTACCCCCAACCTCAAACTGTGTATCACCATTCCACAAAGAACTGCAATTCCTAGACTTGATCACTGAATCCTCTAAACTTTTTACCACTCTATCTCCAAACCTTCTACCCTCAGTCAGTCGTCTAGTCATATAATCTCTTTTGTCTATCATTCTGACCATTACTTTTTTCCTAATGGCTTCTAGCATGCTAATAAAGGATTTATATTTAGTCTCTAATATCAAAAAATTAAAGCTTTCACAAAGATTATTGTCAATAGAGTCACAAACACAATAAGTGGGGAAGAATGCCTTACACCATGTAGATGGATCTCTATCCATCAAATGCTTGTAAGCATGCTCAGATAACACTTTTATCTTCTCTATGTTTTCTGAAAGTCACCTTCAGTTGTTGACTTGGCTGCTTGTTGGGTGTTTTAACCTAACGGTTTATTTAATATCCGCAAGCGCACGGGCTATTGTAATATAGCGGGTGCAAGTACGGGTCGATCCCACAGAGACAGGGTTTACTTTGGAAATATTTTTGTCTTTAGAATTATAGAAAAGATTGGGGGGAGATAAAGTTTGATTTTAGAAAATAGAAGGAACATAAACAGAAAATACTTTAATAAAATTCTTATAAAACGAAGCATTCTCGGGATTGGAAATCATACACATAACATTGTTCATCAAATTGTCATTGTCTTAGAAATATAGGTTTTCATATAAATCAAGGATGGTATGTTAGGCTTACACTACTTCTCACGGTCAAGGCAGTAGCGTTGTATTCTTCACTAATTATGTCCTAACTGTTCGAGATTTCCGTTTATGTTATCCCCGCCCTGTCACAAACGGGCATTCTGGCTTATCTCTAGCTGACCATAATTAGTAAGAATCCATTAAGAACGAGAGTCAACATACTTTCCATTAAAGGAACATCCCTAGGCCGTTGAACTACTTTCGTGATCAATGGAACCTAGTTTCTTTATATGGTTCCGTCAATCGAGATTCTCCACTAGGTACTTCTCTCAATTGACTGAATCATACAAGTTGGACGTCTTCAAAATGTAAGGCATTTAGAGAATAATATAGAGAAATTGTTTAGATGAAGATAGAAGACAAGAATTTTCATTTTTTAGATGATGAACATGTATGCTTTTGAGTTTCCAACCCCAAGAACAAGGGGGATTTACTCACTAGCCATCTAGAACATATAAGCAATTAAAAATAGAGGATAGAGTAAGAAGACTTATGATGAAAATAGAAGGCAAATGGCTGGAAAATAACGATTCACTTTATTGCTTTCTCCAAAGTATTTCAAGAACAAAATTTGAACTTTGATCCTCAAATAATCTTCGGAAATTGATCGTACAAGTATTTGTGTTTAATCTCTAATCACTATACTATGGAATATCAGTAAAATTATGCCTGTAAGACTGATTACAAAGGGTCTTTTTATAAGGGGAAGGGGACTCTTCAAGAAGGTGCTTCCAAAAGGTGCCTTTTAGTCTGCAGTCACGATCTTGCACGGCCGTGTCAAGGGTTTTGCAAGGCCGTGCACCCTTGACGCCAGTTTTGAATTTAAATTTGGGAGACTTGCACGGCCGCTCCGAGGTTAGCTGCACGGCCGCTCCGAGGTTGGCACGGCCAAGGCCAGTTCAAGGCTCGGCCACTCCATGGTTTGGGGCCAAAAATGGCCTGTCATGGCCTTAAGTGCACGACCGCTCCACTATTAGCTGCACGGCCGCTCCACCTGGATTTAGCTTTGTGTGTTCATTTTGTTTGGTGCTCCTCCATGTCTTTCATCTTTAAAGTGCCCAAGCATCCTTTTGACATAAAAAAGGCCCTAAAACCTGTCTAGAAATGTATAAAACATACCAAAGGCGTAAAATCTAATAAATATGAAAAAGTAAGTAAAAAGTACTTAAAATGAAATGAGAAATGATGATTTATCCATGTAAAAGTATATAAAACTTAGGATAAATGACTATATAATAGTCACTTATCACTGCTGCCCAAAAGTACCTCCTGTAGTTCACACCAGTGAACCCTCTTTTTCTGAAATTTGCATAAATGTGTCTTGCACAGTTTCTGTGATGTATCTTAGGAAACAAGTCATTTACTGCAACTTCCAATCCCTGCATAGAAGTGAATAAATGTTAGTAAGCATTCACACAATTCTAAGAACAACATTAAAAGAGGAAAAACATATTTTAAATAAACAACAAAATACCTTCTATTGATCAGACATAATGGTCCATCCACAACCATTTCCAATGTCAATATCATTTGCAAGAAGGTTAAGGAATCACCTCCATGTGTGTTGATCTTCTTTCTCTACAACTGCCCAGGCTATAGGGAACATTTGGTTGTTGGCATCCCTCCCCATTGCCACAATAAACTCACCTTTAATCCAAGTCTTCAAAAAATAACCATCCACACATATAAATTTCATGCATCCTTCAACAAACCCCTTTTTAATTGCATCAAAACATATGTAAAATCTTCTAAATTGTGGAGGCCCAACCCATTAACTATAAATTTCCTGCATCCCTCAACAAACCCCTTTTTAATTGCATCAAAACATATGTAAAATCTTCTAAATTGTGGAGGCCCAACCCATTCATCCCCTGTCCCTTTCAAAACAATTGTACTCCCTGGATTTGATCTTGCTATTTCATACACATAATTCCAAAGCTTTGCATAATGCTCCTCCAGTGAATGTTTAACTACATTCAAAGCAAAATTTTTTGTTTTGTAACACATTTTTAAATTAACCTCCTATCCAAATTGTTCCTTCACCAAATCATGAATCCTTTAACTGTTCAGGGCTCTCAAAGATCATATCAGCACAAAAATCAAATTGTTTGATATCTACATTAGGATTAAATTTCACTTCTTCAGCTGCTTTAACCCTATCGGATTTCACCTAATCGCCTTTATCACGCTACTCTTAGCAACAAAATCAGAACCAGATTCATCTTTACCACCATCACTTTTCCACCGATTGAAATCACCCCTAATATCAAAGTCAAAGTACTTTGATTGATTGAACCCCATCACATTCCGCTCACCCACATACCCATTTTCACTATTCTGACCATCAACATTAACATCTTCTAAATTTTCACCATTCTCATTAACATTCTCTCCCTCAACATTATAATATTTTCTCATTGTCACATCAGCTAAAGTCTTATTAGAGATATACTCTTCATCATCAGTTATATCATCTAACTCTCCCAAACTATCACCACTTTCATCTCCATCATCATGCCCATTATTATTCCCACCATGTGACTGACTAACAATGTTATCAATCAAATTATCAACCCACTATTTATCATTGCCATTGCCATTTAAGTTCTCTCCCTCAACATTATTATGATTTTCATTCTCATCATTTTGTGTCAAGTTTGGATAAGTCAAACTCAAGACTTCAAGACCTCAGGTTCTCTCTCAGACGCATATCGATCATCATCATCCATACTGCAATAAAAACAAAACCCCAACTATCATTCTGAAAATAATAAGTAAATACGAGCAAAACCATTGACAAATAGCGCAATCATGGTAAGATTAATTGGAAGCTAATGTATGATCACTGATTGAATGGTAAATACGAAAAAAACCATAAACAAATAGCACAAATAGCACAAAACCAAGAATCAAGAATGATTACACGCCCCCAACCTGTTTATTTTTATTCCCCCACAGAAGCCTACTTTTCTTTACACACTCCTACTTCTCTATATAAGAAAACTTCTGATTATGGTACAACCTAATGTAAGGGATAGGATATCAACCTTCTTAGTTACTCAGAACTGAAAGACAACAAGGGAAAGTTGAACAACAAACCTGAAAGACAACACAAACTAATCTGAAATTAGGGTCTTCTGCAGATTAGGGTCTTCAGCAAATTCACTCCAAATTTAACAAATAACCCGATAATCAATTACATGTTCATAACAAGGGTGTTAATCAAAGGGGAACAAAGAGAAATATTACCAGAAATCGAAACCCTAAGCTCTTGAATCTTCAACCTAGGTCACCTTTCTTCGTCGACTTCTCACTCCAGTGAAAACTCCAGTGAAAAGGATTTACCGATTTACCAACCTGCATGTACGAGCCTTTTCCTATTCTTAATCACGTGCAATCGGTGTGACTTATAGTTGACATTGTGTTTCTCCTACTCAGCACCACGTCATGTTAAATTGAGCAACTAATATACCAACTCAGCTTTCACTAACGACAATACAAACGGTTGACATGCTGAAGGACCAACTAATCCTAAATGGGCAAGTTTAAGGTCTCTTAGGTAAAAAAAATAGTCTGCTGACTAAAAGGTAAAAACTTAAAAAGTTTACGGATCGAAAAGGTACTTTACTCTGGTGTACCCTGCAGATGGTGGAGTATTGTGGTTTAATTTATTTCATCCATCCCAAAAATTACTCTCTTTTGAACTGAGTATGACTTTAAGATCACATTGCTGATTTGTACCTTTTTGAAATCGCACAAAAAATTTGTCATTTTTCTTCAAAATGGGAGTTTTTTGGGGGGAAACACAAAAGTGGGACTATGTTTTTGTCCATGTTAACTACATTGATCCATGTCTCTCCCCATAAAAATGATTCAACTCGGATTTTACAAAAAGAGAAGTGTAAATATGGTAGTTTTGCGTCTATATTAAATGTAACAGTTTGAATAAAGTATTAAACAATATCAAATCATAGTACTTAAAGTCTATGATGCTCGAACTCGGGTACGAGTGTTTGACACGGGTATGGATCCGAGTGTCAGATCCTCCAAAATTTAGTGTAAAATACCCACACCCACACCCACACCCAAGTCATATCGTTTGGACACGGGTACGTTAGCAAAATAGAAGGGTCTGAGCATCACAGCTTAAAGTCAACATTTGCTATGCTTTTACCTTCGTTATGATGGGACAAAGAGAAACCATTATGGCCACTTTAAGAATCCTCTGAGATATTGTTGGTATAGTCACTACCAGAAAAACAGGTTTTAGCGACGGAAATTTTCGTCGCTAAAGCCAAATTTCCGTCGCTAAAATTAAACACCGACGGAAAAATTCCGTCAGTGGCCCGCCGCTATCGTCCCGCCGCTGATTTCCGACGGCTCAAATTCCGCCGGTATATTTTGATTTTATCGACGGAATTAATTCCGTCGGTGATTTACAGACATCAGCGACGGAAATTTCCGTCGTTAAATCAATTTAATTTAATTAAATTTTCATTTTCAGCGACGGAAATTTCCGTCGCTGTAATAAAAATTAATTAAATTAAATTAATTTTAGCGGCGGAAATTTCCGTCGTTGGAATAAAAATTAATTAAAATAAATTAATTTCAGCGACGGAAATATCCATCGCTGAAATTAATTTATTTTAATTAATTTTTATTCCAAAGACGAAAATTTCCGCCGCCGAAAATAAAAATTAAATTAAAATTATATTAAAATTAATTGATATAGCGGCGGAAATTTCCGTCACTGGAATAAAAATTAATTAAAATTAATTAATTTCAGCGACGGAAATTTCTGCCGCAGAAAACAAAAATTAAATTAAAATTAATTGATATAGCGGCGGAAATTTTCGTCGGCTGTAATAAAAATTAATTAAAATAAATTAATTTCAGCGACGGAAATTTCCGTCGCTGATACTGAAATAAATTAAAAAAAATAATTTAAAATATCAATTAACCAAATTTTTTTGTACCTGATATAACAATTGAATTTATAAAACTAAAACTATAAAACTAAAAATCAATATCAACGTACCAAACTAATGACTAAATATCACCGTACCAAATCGGGAGGGGGGAGAGGGGGTGGGGAGAGGGGGTGGGGAGAGGGGGGAGGGGCTCCCGCGTGTACCAAATACTCCCTCCGTCCCATGTCAGTGTGAACCATTTTTCCGGGCACAATAATTAAGGAGTATTATTAAGATAATGAAAATGTGCGGTAGGAAATGAAGAGAGAGAATGAGTGGAGTTAATAGTAGGTTGGTTGAATAAATTGTATGGTGGAAAATGAAGAGAGAGAATGAGTGGGTGGGGTAGGGTGAATATAAAATAATAAATTTGTTTCCATTTTGGGCAGTTTGCATTCACGTGGGACGGACCAAAATGGAAATAAGTTTGCATTCACGTGGGACGGAGGGAGTATCTCAAATGTTTACAAACAAGTATAAAATAGTACAAACAAGTCTAAAATAGTCCGTAATCAACTCGGGGGAGGCTGGAAATTACCCTGGTCCATACGAGCCATCAACATCGCAAATTTGGCATCAGTCTCTACATGACGCCGAGCATTCTCCTCCTGCATCTGCGCCTGAGCCGCCAAAGACTCCGCAAGCTTTGCCCTAGCCTCTGCAGCCTCGCGTCTCTCCTCAGCCAACTCAGCCTGCAGAGTGTCGACCCTCAGATCATGATACATGGGCAGGACAACATTTGGCCGACGGCCGATCGACGTCGACGGGCATTTCCGCCCGTAATCCCCCATCCCTAACACTCGGGCTCCTATCTTTGGATGTCCCTCAGAGGTGATCGAGCGCCAAACATCAGGCACGAAGGGAACGGGCTGGCCGGGAGGCGTTCCTTCGGGAACAACGGCGGCTTGATATGCACTCTGTCAAAATAAAACAAACAATTATAATCATATACACAATGTAATGTACATAAATAAATTTACATATTCAAAATCAAGTCATTTAATGATAGTTTACTCACAAAGGCATTAGCAGAGCGATCGTCAACCCATTGCGGAGGTTGATCGGGCGCTGTAGGAGTCCGAACATGGGTGCTAGCGTAAACATCCAAAAAACTGACATTCGGACCATGATCCCTTTCCTATAAATAAAATAAGCGAGATTATTACTTTGAAATTGTATAAATGCAACATTTAAACTGATTTAAAAGCATGCATACACTATATTTACACTAAAACCATGGATTTCATAGCATCAACATGGCTCCCAGCTAACATACGTACATAAACCTATTTAAAAGCATGCATACACTACTACATTTAAACTAACATACATACCATGCGGTAGTGATGCTCGCCGACCGGGATCGTCCCCATGGTATGCTTCATCGCCGACCCCGAGGAGCCTGCTCTATTTTCCTTAGCCTGTTCGGTCATAGCTTTCGCCGCATCCGACCCCCAATATTCGCAAAATTGAAGAAACACCTCCTCGGTCATCCAAGAAGGTGTCAAGGGCTGTTGTTTCGCCTCGAGCCACTTAGTATAACATTGTTTCTTCGTGTTACCTATAAAAAATATGAATATCTCGTAAACATATAATGATGACATTATAAAATTAAAAGAGTATAATCATTGTTAATTAAACTAATTAAGGATAGATAAATATTTTACCAATATGATCCCTAAATAGCTTCTGAGCCTGTTTATCGAAAACAAATCTAGCCGTCGCCTCGTCGATTTTCGGCGCCCAACAAAATTTCCCCTACAACATATAATGATAACATTACAAAACTAAAAGAGTATAATCATTATTAATTATAAAATTTTAATAACAAACTAACATTTAAGTTTTAAATAAAAACCATTAACACATTACCTTAAACTCCTCCCACGCATCCTCCTTTTCCCTCGGTGGCAATGATTTCCATTTCGGCCAAAACTCTGTCATGAGCCGAGACCGCCAATACTGCCCGATCTTTGTCCCTGGGTTAGGGTATCCACCTACAAACCTGCCAAGTATATTTATACAATAACATTTTAACTTAAATAATGAATTATATATAAAACAAAAAGGAACCAACTTATATCAAATTAACGAAGAGTTACTTACTGATCATAATGTCACGATATCTGGACAAATATCCTCCCATCAGAATTGACAAGAGTATGAGTATCGACCCCAGAGGTGGAGCTAGTACTACTGCGTGTAGGGTCGACATCGGCATCATCAGTACTGGATCGGGACGGTTGCGTCCCAGTAATAGATGTGTAGATGGGTCGTGTCTTCCTACCCTTTCTACTAGAACTCATATCTAAATACAGTAAAATATTAAAATATACAACTTTAACAATAGGAAACAATATATTCACAATACATATAAAACTTTAAAGTTCAAATAATCTAAAGCATTCACAATACATATAAAACTTTAAACTATTAATAATATAAAGCATTCACAATACATATAAAACTTTAAAGTTCTAATAATCTAAAGCATTCACAATACATATAAAACTTTAAACTATTAATAATAATCTAAAGCATTCACAATACATATAAAAATTTAAAGTTCTAATAATCTAAAGCATTCACAATACATATAAAACTTTAAACTATTAATAATCTAAAGTATTCACAATACATATAAAACTTTAAAGTTCTAATAATCTAAAGCATTCACAATACATATAAAACTTTAAACTATTATTAATCTCCGTCCCCATCATCATCACTGGACTCTGAATTACTACAAAACTCGAGTTCTTCATCTTCGTCTTCGGACTCTGATGAATCAAACTCTGGTTCCTCTTCCTCTTCCTCTTCCTCTTCCTCTTCCCCTTCCTCTGATTCATCAATATCAATGTGCGCAAGATGACCTGAACGAGGCGGAGGAGGTGGCAAATTCACTGGTAAGAAATCCTCCTCGGGTTCATCAACATTTTGAGGAATATGAGTGACATCATCTAATGGATGATTAGCTGATGAAACGTTAGGTGGCACTGGAATTTCATCCTCTTGATAGGGTGTTTCTAATGACGACTCTGTAGTTGTAGACGAGGGTAGGTTGTCAATCATGCTCCTAGCCTTGGTCATCCAGACAGCCCACCATCCGTCGGGTCGCGGACGAGGGTATGGAGTCATGTATACCTGTTGTGCTTGAGATGCTAAGATGAAGACGTCGTCGCCATTATGTCTGGACGAGTCCTTTACATCGACGAGGTCAAATATGGCGTGCTTCTTAACACCTCGCACAGCATCTCGCCAATCACAATTGATCAAGACAACATTGTTTCTACCCAAATACTCCACCTTGACTACTTCTTTCAGGACGCCATAATAATCAAGGTTTCCTTTAAGCTTCACACCGCTATTCCACGTTAATTTAGAGCCCCCGTAAGCTTTGGTATGAAACACATAGCCATTCACGAAATAACTGTTGTATAAATTAACGTTCAAGTACGGAGTTGATGCTAAATGTCTTAACCTCGCAGCTTTGGCATCACCCGGATGTTCAGCTATCTATAAGACAATATGTAACCAATTTAATACAATATAATTATTGTGCACTTTATTAATATATGTTTCAGATAGCTTAGTTGGTTAGGTAGTTGAAATTCAACACTTGTTGACATGGAATCAATACCTACTCTATCCTTTAAGTGTCTGTTTGATAAACCTATCCCATCTCGAAATGCACGATTATATGTAATGTAAATATCACTTTGTCTACTTGCTTTATAATCGAAAATAAAGAAATTTCAGCTTTTGAATAGACCTAAATTATTACTATTGTGAATAATTTTAAATATTAATATTTAATTCTTTGTTGTAAAATATATAATTTTACAATGATGAATTAAATTAACATTTATAAACAAAATGAGAGTCGTTCTCATCCACAACTATCAAAACCCTATCTCATCTTAGACCAAGAAAAACTTAGCAAACAAGTTCTCGACTGTTTGAGCAAAGGATTTTCTGTTTAATAAGAATTTTTTCCAGTTTCACTGTCCTCCTCTCTAAGGATCTCAAACATAACAGCCATGTTTGTGACAGTTCCTGTTTTATTCTTCACTGGTGTTATACGGTCACAAGTAAAAACAAGGTAACAGTATAACACCAGTGAAGAGAAAACAGACACTGTCATAAACATGGCTGTGATGTTTGAGATCCTTAGAGAGGAGAGGACAGTGAAACTGGAAAAACTTTTATTAAACAGAAAATCCGTTGCTCAAACAGTAGAGAACTTATTTGCTCTATCTTTCTTGATCAAAGATGGACGGATTTTGATAGCTGTGGGTGAGAAAGGCTCTCATCTTATTTATATTTTAAGATGTTAACCACCAACCACAATACCCTAAGGTGCATCTAGGGTGTCAGGATTGATATCAGGCGCTCAAACGTAGGCGATATACATCACCGTCCGCGATGCCGTCAATCGCCCCAATATGGGATCTAGAACCACAAAGGTAGTGTGCAGTTGAATATGTTACATTATTGAGACATTCACCCCCTTCCTCCCCCTTTTACTTTAAAAGACTTGAAAATTAGACATTTAGTAACTTATCTAATTGTTGCATATGTAACATGTTATGTTTACTAAATATGTAACATGCTATGTTTACTAAATATAACATGTTACATATTTGATTATGAGTACGGTTATTTATTTTTCTAGCTATTGAAGACGAAATGTAGAAACCACGCCGTTTAAAGTTATAACATATCGTTTTCTTTATATGTATTTTGTCTTTATAGTGGCATATGTTTTCTTCTATTCGTTAATATTACTAACATATCGTCACTACAAGAAAACACACTTTTTGCGATGGCTTTCGGCCATCGCATAATGTCTATAAATCGTCGCATATTCTTTATGCGATTTCAAAATCCATCAAAATGGTTGTCGCCTTAGGCCTTGTCGCTAAAGGTATATGCGACAGCCACGACCATCACGTAATGCGTAACACCTTATGCGATGGCTAATCTAATCTTATAATATAAATATTATTTTCAATAAAAATATTATTTTTGAAATAAAATGCCATCGCATATAGTCGTCAACAAAGATGGTTTTAACCATCGCATATAGTCGTCAAATTAGATGGACTTCGCCATCGCATAAAACCTGATTATGTGACTACAATTGCAATCTTATATTTTACATTCTATACGATGGCAACCGCCATCACATATTTTGCCAAAAATCTTTGAGATGTTCTTTAGAGATGGCACTAACCATCACATAAACATTTCCCGAAATTTATAGAATTCCCAAAATTTATAAGATATTTTATTTTCGCAATTGCTACTTTTTTTCATAAAAACTAAAATTAAATAAAATACTCATATGCATAAACACAAGTTTTATATAAACTTGTAACCAACAGCCATTCTTGTCCAAAATATACACCAAGAAGTACCTAAAGTTGTCATTGTCCAAAAGATATACCAAGTACTTAAACTTACTAACCAACTACCATTCTTTGTCCAGGTTTCAAAAAATAAAAAACTACCATACTTTGTCCTAAATAATAATAGGCTAGTAGTCACATGGCACTCTAAAGCAAAATATTCTCTAAAACATATCAACTAGATAGGTTGCGCACAACTACAAATCTTACGCAGATACATGTATATGTAACTGCAAATGAAGTTGAAGCATTAGAACCTACTAGAGCTTAATCTAGTGTTGAGCTCAGATAAGCTTTCCTCAGATATCAGTAAAAGCTGAGCTTCATTGACAAAGTTCAATCTGGTCTCCACATCTCTACAAATCATCCCAGTGCATGCTCTCTTGCTAGAAATGAAAAAGTATTCCGAACTAGACCTTCTTAGTGCATGCTCTCTTGCTAGAAATGAAAAAGTATTCCGAACTATACCTTCTTAATAGGGAACAACATCGACCCACCGCATTGCTGAACCAAGTGTTGATCTCATTACCATAGGCCTGGACTTCATATCTATGGAAGATGAAACAGATTATTCATCATCAGCATTTCACAGAAAATGCATATAATATCCTCCAACCTCAGAAAGGCAAGAAAGTGCCTCAAGTGAGTATTTGAAATATTATTTATAGTCAGATTTAAATAACTTGTATGATCAAAGAAAAAAAAAATCTAACTTCAAAACTGCAATACCCTTGGCATAGATCATAATTTCTTTTCTGACAACAACATCCATCCGTTCCAATACAGGTAATTTTCATTTTTTAGGAAAAAAGGGAAAACGTTGATCTATTGAGCCATTTGTAAGGGCATATGCATAAATACACTCCTCATTATAGCATTGCATGTTAGCGTTTGACATGATAGTTGACAAAGGTGAATTTTAGTAGAAAGTGCAGACTTACTTTGAACATCATTTTCTCTTGAAAATAGAAACTCGGATAGTCGAGTTTGGGACAATGAGTATCTTCTTATAGCCTCGTATATAATTGATCACAAACAAGACAAAAATTTAATATCAAACCTCTGGGTATGTACATCTATTTCTTCTCTCCCAGCAAATGAAGAATCTGAAGCAAGTCTGATATGCAGTTTGTCTTTGCAACGGGGTGAAGCTACCAGCAGTGTCCCCAAATTCAGGTCAATCGAGGTACTAATGTAGCACATTTTCGGAACCTACAAAACCAAGAGAAGATGAGTTAAAACATGATGTTACATGTAATAGCTTGAGAGAAGCTTAGAAGTATACCCAACTAGACTAGTAAGAGCAGCTAATTAATGTCTTTAGAACTGTGAGTCCTGATGCATTTGGTATTCTAAAAGTACAACTCACATGATAAATGAACACCACAAAGATAAGAGAATATATTCACACATCAAGCATTAATGTCAAGAAAATGAACATAGCACTAAACTCAGACAAATAGCCAACCTTCTTCTGGGTAAGAATATCACCACTTGTGCTTTTCAGGACCCACTCCCGATCATATAGCAATCCTGATACCGAAAAAAAGTAGAGAGAGAAGAAATCAGGATTTCTGATAGAGACAGAATAAAGCGACTGACAGCTCAATTTGGTCGAAGTACTCAGCTATCGTATATGATTACAAATTTACAGAACATCATTGCTCATCCTTTTAGACATGTACATAATATCTTGTGAGTTAAGTTTATCTTCACTATCAGAAAACAGAGGACCAAGCTTTTTCAACAGGGTATTTCATAAAAATAAAAAATAAAAGCAAAAAAAAAAAACAAAAAAAAAAAAAAAAAACAAAAAAAAAACAAAAAAAAACAAAAAAAAAACAAAAAAAAAAACCATGTAATAAGGAGTCAAGAAGTTGAGTAATTTTGACAATGTTTTCCAAGTCAAACATGTAACATATGCATATTAGTACTAGTTACCAGTATTGCTTAGCGGCCAACTGTCCACTTCGAAACCTGCACCTCACCCTCTTCAATATTCAAATTAATCATCTGACAATGGTTGCAACCGCCGAGTGACTGTATTAAAAAAAACATGTGTAAATGAACTGGCATGTGCAAACAAAGACTCCCTCAAAAGAAGACAAAAGTATCTCAAAGAGTAATGCTAGAGGAACAAAAATATATACTTATATCACAAGTTACATCTCAGATAACATTCTTTTAGTTATATTTATCTGAATAAAAAGATGATAAACTTCCAACTTCTAAGTAGATTGTACCGATCCTTGCCAAATTCCGCGGTAGACCAAAGCCAAAGAGCCTGAAATGGAAGCATATAATTAAAACCTATATCTGGTCAAAAGAGTAGAAGTCTATAAGAGATCACTGAAGTGTTTGTTGACCTCAAATCCTACAATATATGATGTGTGAGCAAAACATGTGTGTGTGAAATATTAGTGTAACCATTTAAAAGGAAATCTTCCCTTCTGTCAACTATGGTTCTTGAATATGCGCTCAATAAAAGAAGACTAATAATGTAACCAATCAACTCTACCTTGCCCAATATCCTACTTGAAATTTATATCTCCCCAATGAATTTCAATATCAACAACCAAGTTCAAGTCATTCTCGCCTTTCGCTAATGAAGTTCCACTGCCACCACTGCCACTCTCATCTGAACTTGTAGATTGTTTAACATCAGCCTGTCGGCGAACTGTATCTTGTTCGAACTGTATTGCCAGCTGAATAACAGATTTTGTTAGTTTAAGAAGTACCAAGAACAATCTTATACGTCTTTATAACACCATCAATACCTCCCCCTTAATCTTTCCATCAGCAAAACTTTTACCTAGGCAGTAACCTCTACCAACCAAAATCCCCCATGAAAAAATATTGTGTCACATACAAAAAAAAATATAGATCTATGTGTCAGATTCTATTATATCTGTGTTAACTACTTCAGGCCATGTTAGATTTTGTCTCTAAATGCACAGATTTCGTAATCATGAATTCAATTAACTGAGCATAAAATGAACTGATTGACATAATCTGAATGTAAAATACAAAATACATACCAGTAAGAGACTGAAAGCAATGTAGATCGAAGGTGCCAGCTTCGAGCAGCACGATCCCTGAACACCCAGATACAGGAGATAGCTGCTGAGAAATCGCGTGCAACGAGTGCCACAAACTGGCCAATCTCAAGCTATCATTTGTATCCATTCGTCCAGCCGAGCCATAATCCTAATTCAATTTCAAGAAAATCCTTGAAATCGTAAAACATATCACAAAGGGGAAATTGATTCAAGATCAGGGTTTGATTACCTTGTAGAAATTGGACCGCCTGATTTGTTGAAAATGTAAAGGTTATAAATTGCTGCCATTTATGCGGGGGTAGAATTCATATAACAAAGCCGCAAATCAGAAAAGGTAAAACCAAATAAAAATCACAGATAAATTGAAAAAACCCACAGGAAACAAAACAAAATCAGTGAGTAAGTACCTCGAACAGTTGATGTGCACGTTTAAAGGTACCCGGGAAGAGAGCAATTTGGGCAATGTTAGCAAGAAGTAATCGAAGGTAGAAAAGGTAATTGACTAGGACGATTCTTTGCATTGTAATTTACAACCATGAAAGCTTGAGAAAGGTAGAGAGAGAGAGAGAGATCACCTGTTGCTGCCGGAGGAAGCCGAAGGATCCGGAGCTTTGTGACGGCATTTTCTGCCATCGCAATAGGCCATCGCATATTCCTCTTTTTCTTGTAGTGCGTTTTCTTTTTGTCTTTCCTGATTCGGTATAACTAAATTGATTATTACCACCATTTAGATTACGCATTATTCGTTTTTCTTTAGGTTTTCTATTACTCATAATTAATATTGTCGTAGTTCTTATATATAAACTTAACCACGTACTACATTTTTATTGTTTAGGAATTTTAGGTCGTAAAGGAAATGCAATATATCCAACCCATCCGGCAACGCTTACTAAAATAGTATACAAATAGCATATAATTACCAACATATACGCATTTATAATTAACTAAGTTAATGTTTATTGGGAACTAGGATTCTTCTATTTTTTAAGTAATGTGATTAAAGAAAGAGCTAATATATAATTAATTAATTAATCAACCGCCACAATAATGTTGCCGGCTAATGTTAAACAATTAGTTACATGACTTCAACATTATAAGTAAGTATTCAATCCAGCACAAGCAAGCTTCCCTATACATAGAATAGAATAACATTATTCCATCCTCGAGATAAACCCAGAAAGCATCAATCAAACAACTTATAGCATAATTTAACTCTGACAAAAAAAAAAGGAAAATAACTTCTAAAACCCCAAACTAAAACATAAAAAGAACCAGAATCCAAATTAGAAACCCCCCCCCCAATTGGAACAAAACATAGCTAGAAATTTATGCTAAAAACTAGACATTTAGTAAATGCCCAGAATTTGGTTCAGGTAAAACAACCACTGTCCCAGTAACTTCAATTTACACTTTCCAAAAACATAAGCAAAATAAATCTCAGACCAACTAAATCAACAAAAAAAGAAACACAAGTAATCAAAACATATGTTATCAATTTCAATTTTCCAACATCTGACTATATAAGTCTGAGGTGTGTGTTTCTCAATCATAAGATTGAAACGGTCAAATTCACAATTTGCCAAAACAACCATGATTCTAGAAGGGATACCCACATCTTTAGTTCCCAACAACAAATAACTAGCAAGAACAACCATGATTCTAGAAGAAACCTCAAGACAACAACCATCTAAGAGTAGCCAATATAACTTCTATTAAAAAGTTGTCACCCCCAATAGATAAGTACACGGGCTGACTACCAAACTCTAACTAAACTATCTCCAGAGCAATTAAATCACCTCGTATGCAAAAAAGAACAGATGTTCGAAGCATTTCATCTTTCAAATCTCAATTTCTAACAGATATCCTTGATCCCAACAAAATTACTCTCACGGTTGATTGCAATTAGCATACTATTTCCCCTTTAACTCAACTAGCAGCCACATACGCATTTCAATAGATGAAGCTATAGAATGAAACATCTTTTGTAATAGAACAATACTGAACTTAAGTTTAGTGCTAGTTGTCGTAATGATATTCTATCATTTCAACAAATAAAATAGTGCATTTCAGAATATATTTAATAAAATTAAAACTAGCATCATGCTCAAACGCCAAACATTGCATATTTTAGCGAAAAAGAAATCTCCAGTTTCACTGATGAGTTCATAATGACATTCAATATCACAAAACAGATAAAACGAAAATTAAAACTATATTGAAAAACAATTTAACTACTCTCAAATTGGATTGAACTCAATCCTGAGGAATCTCAAATTGGATTCAGTACTGACCTTGTTCGGTGAGGGAAGAGAGAGAGAGAGAATTTCAGATCTAGGGAGACGGTGGCAGCTAACACGGCGGTGAGGCGACGGTGGCAGCTATCACGGCGGTGGCGGTGGAGTTGAGAGGGACGGCGGTGAGAGATCGTGCCGGTGATGAGGAGAAGGCGACAGTCGGTGATGGAAGAGATAGCAAATAGCGGGAAGAGAGAGAAAGCGGGGAGAGAGAGAGAGTTTACAGATTGATGTAATTAGGCGTCAAAATTTTTATTAATATATCATTTCAGCGACGGAATATTCCGTCACTGGAAATCCGCCACTGGTAAATACGTAATCACGCGGATTGATGACATGGCATGTAACACCGACGGAAATTTCCGCCGCTGGTTTAATTAACCTCAGCGACGGAATATTCCGCCGCTAAACATTAATTATAGCGGCGGAATTTAAATTCCGAAGCTAGAATCAGTATTTAGCGGAGGAATATTCCGTCGCTAAGGTTAATTAATTTTAACTTAATATAAAACATGAAAATTATTTTAAATATCATTATTTTTATTTATATAAAACATGAAAATTATTTTAAATTACTCTCAAAAAAATAAATATGAGTCAATAAATATTATTTTTGAAAAAATAAATAAATCATAAATATTAATTAATGTTAATTTAATAAATATCATTATTTTTATTTATATAAAACACGAAAAATATTTTAAATTACTGTCAAAAAAATAAGTATGAGTCAATAAATATTATTTTTGAAAAAATAAATAAATCATAAATATTAATTAATTTTAATTTAATAAATATCATTATTTTTATTTATATAAAACATGAAAATTATTTTAAATTACTGTCAAAAAAATAAATGAGTCAATAAATATTATTTTTGAAAAAATAAATAAATCATAAATATTAATTAATTTTAATTTAATAAATATCATTATTTTTATTTATATAAAACATGAAAATTATTTTAAATTACTGTCAAAAAATAAGTATGAGTCAATACACTATACACTATACACTATACCCTATACCCTATACACTATACACTATACCCTATACACTATACCATATACCCTATACCCTATATCCTATACACTATACCCTATACACTATACACTATACTCTATACATTATACCCTATATCCTATACACTATACACTATACACTATATCATATACCCTATACCCTATACCCTATACACTATACCCTATACACTATATCCTATACCCTATTCCCTATACACTATACCCTATACCCTATATGGTATAGGGTTTAGGGGTTAGGGTTTAGGGTTTAGGGGTTAGGGATTAGGGTTTAGGATGTAGGGGTTAGGGGTTAGAGTTTAAGGGTTAGGGTTTAGGGTTTTAGGCGTCAAAATTTTTATTAATATATCATTTCAGCGACGGAATATTCCGTCGCTGGAAATTCGCCACTGGTAAATACGTAATCACGCTGATTGATGACATGGCATGTAACACCGACGGAAATTTCCGCCGCTGGTTTAATTAACCTCAGCTCAGCGACGGAGTATTCCGCCGCTAAACATTAATTATAGCGGCGGAATTTAAATTCCGAAGCTAGAATCAGTATTTAGCGGAGGAATATTCCGTCGCTAAGGTTAATTAATTTTAACTTAATATAAAACATGAAAATTATTTTAAATATCATTATTTTTATTTATATAAAACATGAAAATTATTTTAAATTACTCTAAAAAAAACTAAATATGAGTCAATAAATATTATTTTTGGAAAAATAAATAAATCATAAATATTAATTAATGTTAATTTAATAAATATCATTATTTTTATTTATATAAAACATGAAAATTATTTTAAATTACTGTCAAAAAAATAAGTATGAGTCAATAAATATTATTTTTGAAAAAATAAATAAATCATAAATATTAATTAATTTTAATTTAATAAATATCATTATTTTTATTTATATAAAACATGAAAATTATTTTAAATTACTGTCAAAAAAATAAATGAGTCAATAAATATTATTTTTGAAAAAATAAATAAATCATAAATATTAATTAATTTTAATTTAATAAATATCATTATTTTTATTTATATAAAACATGAAAATTATTTTAAATTACTGTCAAAAAATAAGTATGAGTCAATACACTATACACTATACACTATACCCTATACCCTATACACTATACACTATACCCTATACACTATACCATATACCCTATACCCTATATCCTATACACTATACCCTATACACTATACCCTATACACTATACACTATACTCTATACACTATACCCTATATCCTATACACTATACACTATACACTATACCCTATACCTTATACACTATACCCTATACACTATATCCTATACCCTATTCCCTATACACTATACCCTATACCCTATATGGTATAGGGTTTAGGGGTTAGGGTTTAGGGTTTAGGGGTTAGGGATTAGGGTTTAGGATTTAGGGGTTAGGGGTTAGGGTTTAGGGTTTAAGGGTTAGGGTTTAGGGGTTAGGGTTTAGGGGTTAGGGTTTAGGGTTTAGGGGTTAGGGTTTAGGGTTTAGGGGTTAGGGGTTAGGGGTTAGGGGTTAGGGTTTAGGGTTTAGAAAAGCAAAGCAAAAGATAACTATCCTGGGTATAAGCCATAACAAAGAAACATTCTGCATTGTAAGTTTACAACATCATATGCTGAGGACCAAACTACCACCAAGTTCCATCTACATCTATGGAGGATCAAAATAGCTGCAGATTCCATATCCATATATCCATAACAAACCTCACAATCCTGATTGGCTTGTATTGGCCTATTCTATGGATTCTATCTTGGGCTTGTCGCTCAACTGCTGGATTCCACCATGGGTCCATCAAGAAAACATGCGAAGTAGCCGTGAGATTGAGGGCAACACCGCCAGCTTTCAAGCTCATGAGGAAGATTCTGCAATCAGGATCTTGAGTAAATTTGGCAATTGCAGCATCTTTTGCACTCAGGTTCATGGATCCATCCAACTGGACGCAGCTCACACCAGACTTCTGAAGGGAGTAATAGTGTTTAGGGTTTAGGGATTAGGGTTTAGGGTTTAGGGGTTAGGGGTTAGGGGTTAGGGGTTAGGGTTTAGGGTTTGGGGTTAGGGGTTAGGGGAATTAGGTTTAGGGGTTAGGGTTTAGGGTTTAGGGGTTAGGGTATAGGGTATATAGTATATGGTATAACGTTTTCAGTTAGTTTTTTGAAATTTCAGTCACTTTTTTAACGTTTTCAGTTAGTTTTTTAGAATTCCAGATAGTTTTTTAACGTTTTCAGTTAGTTTTTCAAAATTTCTGTTAGTTTTTTGAAATTCCAGTCAATTTTCTAACGTTTCTGTTAAATATTTTAATGTTTTTCAGTTAGTTATTTTGTTAATTAGTTCTAAAAATAATTAAAAATTAAATTTTATAATCACCGACGGAATATTCCGTCGCTGATAAATTAAAAAAAATTAATTTATCAGCGGCGGAAATATTCTGTCTGTGTTTAATTAAAAAAAATAAAAAACATTTAATTTCACCGTCGGAATATTTTTGCCGCTGATAAATTAAAAAAAATTAATTAATCAGCGGCGAAAATATTCCTTCGGTGTAATATTTCAAAAAAATATATATATATTTGATTTTCACCGACGGAATATTTCCGCCGCTGATAAATTAATTTTTTTTAATTTATCAGCATCGGAAATATTCCGTCGGTGTATTATTAAAAAAAAACAAAAATATTTACTTTTCACCGACGGAATAATTTCGTCGCTGATAAATAAAAAAATAAAAAAATATTAACTTTTCACTGACGGAATAATTTCATCGCTAATAAAGAACTAGCGACGGAATATTCTGTCGGTAAATTATGCTCCAAAATAGTGGCGGTAATAAAACGAATATTCGAGGAATATTCGTTTTAACGACGGAATTAAATTTCGTCGGTAAATTTGACGCCAAAATCATTCCGTTGCTAAAGCTTAATTTCCGTCGCTAAATAGAGACGGAATGAGTCCGTCGCTGTTGATTCCGTCGCTAAAACACCAGTTTCTGGTAGTGAGTTTCCATATATAGATACTCCCTCCATCCATTTAGTAGGTTCACGGTTACTGTTTACACGTTTATTAAGGAGGGAGTATTATATTGAAAGTGTTGTGAGTGTGAAAGTAAAATAGGAGAGAGAATGAGTGGAGGGAATAGTAAATTATAATGGTGTTGTGAGTATTAAAATAATGTAGGAGAGAGAATGAGTGGAGAGAATAGTAAATTATAGTGGGGTAGGGTTAATATTTTAATAATATAAAGTTTCCATTTTAGGAAAGAAACAAAGTGTGAACCATGTAAATGGACGCCCAAAATAGAAAGTGTGAACCATGTAAATGGACGGAGGGAGTATATCTTTATCTTCTAGGAAGATTGCATAATAATGACTTTGATCTCATATGTTGCATCATATCTGCACAACTGCTCTAATGAAGCTTTCCTTAGAGTCTTTTAGAGTGTGTTTGCTATCACTACTAGAAACAGGGCATTTACCGACGGAATTTTACCGACGGAAAAAGCTAGTTTACCGAAGGAAATTAAATTTCATTTGCCGGGAATTTTTTTTTTAAAATTTTCGTTTTGTCCGTCGATAATGGATTAAAGTCCGTCGGTATTACCGACGGACTATGTCCCGTCGGTAATACCGACGGACCTGTCCGTCGGTAACAAAGCCCTATAAATTGCCTATTTACACTTCAGTAATTTACAATTCGCAAACAATTTTTATAAACGAATGCCGAACCCTAGCTACCTCTGAACAACGCCGTCGCCGATCCTCGTCGTTCGCCGATCCTCGCCGTTCGCCGTTCTCGCCGTCGCCGGTAAGAATCTCTCTCTCTTGCTTTCTTCTCTCAATCGCTTTCTCTCTCTCACCGATTTCTATCTCTCACTCGCTTTCTCTCTCTCTCTCTCTCTCTCTCTCTCTCTCTCTCATTAGTGTCACAGGCGTATAGTCCCCATTCAGAATTGAAATTGCCATTTACCTGGTCTGAACCAACGCCTGTTCCGAGCCTTTGCCGGCCGTTCGCCGTCGCCGTCGCCGGTTACTGACTGAGGTAAGGTTCTGAGCCTTTACATCCCAAAACTGGTAATTTGTAATGTCTCTCTCTTTCCAAGTTTTGATTTCAGTTCTGGACATGATTTTAAGTGCAACAAAGGTAGATCATAGGTTTATTTTTGTTTTGAATTTTATGCTAATGATTAGAGAGGATATTAGCTATTAGCTAAAATGCAATTAAATCAATCATAAAATAAAATAAAATAAAATAAAATAATAATCTCTAGCTAGGTTCTTAATTAATTATTTGAAGTGATAATTAATTAGTCTACAATGTTGGAAATAATTCAATTCCCTCTCATTATTGATGACTTTAGCAAAACAAAGAACTAATGCCATTTCACTTTTGAATTAAGGAGAAAAATGCTTTTAGTTTGTTGGGAATTAGATTTCCCTTCTTTAACTCCACTTTATAAGGTTCCTTCATCAACTTGAAAGGAGACACCATATTCAAAAATACAGATTTTATTCTTTAAAAGAAAAAAAATGCACGCACAATTTATATATTGGTCTAGTAAGGGAGATTGATTAGGAAGTTATCCTATAAGTTTCTCCACACATTAAAAAAAATTTAGTCGCTGGATTTTGTTGTTATGAGAAGTTTATTAGTGTTTGGCATACATGTCTCACCTTACATTGGTTATCATATTTACAATCTGTCACAAAGAGAAAGAGCAAGTTAATTCTAGTTGTATTAGATGGCTTGTGTAAAGTCAAAGGGGGAGGGAGGGGGGTGAATGTCTAAAATTAGGAAGACTTGGATGGAAGTATTCTTAAGGAATTAGACTCCTAATCATTGTCTAAAATTAGGAAGAAAACTTTTAGTGGCACTGCTTGTAGGGTATTGTGGTTGGTGGTTAACATCTTAAAATATAAATAAGATGAGAGCCTTTCTCACCCACAACTATCAAAATCCGTCCATCTTTGATCAAGAAAGATAGAGCAAATAAGTTCTCCACTGTTTGAGCAAACAGTGGAGAACTTGTTTGCTCTGTCTTTCTTGATCTAAGATGAGATAGGATTTTGATAGTTGTGGATGAGAACGACTCTCATCTTGTTTATAAATGTTAATTTAATTCATCATTGTAAAATTATATATTTTACAACAAAGAATTAATATTTAAAATTATTCACAATATTAATAATTTAAAAAATATGATAGATGTGTGTGTTAATAGTAATAGTTAACATCTATAGTTAACTAATACAATTAATAGTAATAGTTAATTATATAGTAACTATTATCGTTAACTAATACTATTAATAGTAATAGTTAACATATATAGTAACTATTATAGTTAACTAATACAATTAATAGCAATAGTTGAAACTCACATAGCTCAAAATCTCCCACTTTGTAAGGTTTAAAGAATCTTATATGAAAGAAAAGAAAAAGCATAGTACCTCGTAATTAAATTCTCACATCCACCTAAACAGACTACATTTTCTTGCAATTTGAGCCCTTTCTTCCTCTTAAAGTCTGAAGAAGTCTGAAGCCATGATGATTTGCAAGTTTAATGGTAAAATGGGTAGTGATTATGAACTAGAAACTTAAGCAGTCCAAGGTTGTCACCTTCCAGTCCAAACATCCCAACATCCCCAACTTACAGGTACTAATAGTTGCTTCTGTAATTAATGTTTATATTTTATTATTGTAGTCTAAATGAATGCTTCCTACTAATTAAATTTTGTTCTACTTGATTCATTTTCTGTCTTTATATTTTATATTCTAGTTTAGATATGTCTGGTCGAGGTGGCAATCGTTCAAAGAGAGGGAAGATTTCTAGTTTTGTGCATCGTCTTGTTTCACCAAGGACGGGAGGGAGGGGCACTACTTCTGGTTCTGGACGTAGTGATGATGATGTGATCAGTCCAGGTATTGATAGCTTTAGTGTTCCTGTTAGTGAACCATCCAGGCGGGTTATTTTGGACACAAATATTGATGAGGAAGGAAAAATTGAAATTTCTATCTCTCCCAGTGGCCAGTAAGTATTATTTAATTGTAAATGTCATATATTTAAATGTCAACTCATTATTTATATTATTTCTATGTTACATTTAAAAGCTATACATTGATTCTATTAATGTATTTTTATTTGTATATATATTGATATATTGTTTTTTTAATTAATATCTTAATAGGTTTATACATAGTTGTTGTCGAGACCCTGCTCAATGGTTTGGGGATTTATTCAGTGGGTATAGCCTCATCAGTCGGTCAATATCTTAGGGGAAGTGGTGGTAGCGGTAACGGCAGCGGCAGCGGCAGCGGCAGCGGCAGCGCTCGTGGTCGTGGAACTTGAATTTTATTGGACATGTAATCAAACAAACAAAACAAACATATGTAGTTTCCCTTTTCCCTTTCCCCTTCCCCTTTCCCATTTCCCCCTTTCTCCCTTTCCCCTTTCCCCTTTTCCCCTTTCCCCTTTCCCCTTTCCTGTTTCCCTGTTTCGCTTGATTTTGATGATTGTTTGTTGGATACTTGTATTTTATTTGATGTTCAAGCGAAACAGGTTGTTTGTGTATGTTGGGATTTGTTTAAAACAGGTTGTTTGTTTGTGTTTGTTGGGATTTGTTTAAAACAGGTTGTTTGAACAGGTTACAGCCTTTTACAGGTGGTTTACAAATAAAACAATATTTTTTTTTTAAATCTGTACAGATTACCGACGGAAATTTCCGTCAGTAAAAAATAAAAACCATTACCGACGGATGGGTCCGCCGGTAAATTTATTATCATTACCGACGGATTCTAATCCGCCGGTAATTCTATATGAATTCCGACGGACCATCCGCCGGTAAATCTTACAATTTCCGACGGACATATCCGTCGGTAACTCTCCGGCAACGCTCCGGCCATCGGCCGGCATATTTCCTTGCCGACGGACGGTTTTCGACGGATTATTTGGTTTACCGACGGACGACCCGCCGGAATTACCGTCGGAATTGGTCTGCCGATATTACCAACCAATTATTACCGGCGGAATCCGACGGACTAAATCCGTCGGTAATTGCCACTTACCGATGGAAATGGATGATTACCGACGGAAATTTCTGTCGGTAAATGGTCATTTTAAGGACTCTTAGGTAAAAAAAATAGTCTGCTGACTAAAAGGTAAAAACTTAAAAAGTTTACGGACCGAAAAGGTGCTTTACTCTGGTGTACCCTGCAGATGGTGGAGTATTGTGGTTTAATTTATTTCCTCCGTCCCAAAAATTAGTCTCTTTTGAACTGAGTATGACTTTAAGATCACATCACTAATTTTTACTTTTTTGAAATCACACAAAAAAATTTATCATTTTTCTTCAAGACGGGAGTATTTTTTGGGGGAAACACAAAAGTAGAAAAGTGGGACTATGTTTTTGTCCATATTAAATACATTGATCCATGTCTCTCCCCATAAAAATGATTCAACTCGAATTTTACAAAACGAGAAGTGTAAATATGGTAGTTTTGCGTCTATATTAAATGTAATAGTTTGAATAAAGTATTAAACAATGTCAAATGTTAGTACTTAAAGTCTATGATGCTCGAACTCGGGTACTAGTGTTTGACACAGGTATGGATCCGAGTGTCAGATACTCCAAAATTAGTGTAAAATACCCACACCCACACCCACACCCATACCAATACCTATACCCATAACCATACCCACACCCATGTCCTATCCTTTGGACACGGGTACTTTAGTAAAATAGAAGGGTCTGAGCATCACAGCTTAAAGTCAACATTTGCTATGCTTTTACCTTCGTTATGATGGGACAAAGAGAAACCATTATGGCCACTTTAAGAATCTTCTGAGATATTGTTGGTATAGTTTCCATATATAGATATATCTTTATCTTCTAAGAAGATTGCATAATAACGACTTTGATCTCATATGTTGCATCATATCTGCACAACTGCTCTAATGAAGCTTTCCTTAGAGTTTTTTAGAGTGTGTTTGCTATGAAAAATGCATATCCTTTCACAACTACTCCTTCCGTCCCATTGATATGTTTACAAAATGGAAAGTGCGCTGGAATTAAGAAGAATTGTTATTAAAGTAGGTGTTGGAGTGGGTAGGAGAAAGAAAATGGGGTAGGATATAGTGATTGGATAGTTATTGTGAGTATGATAAGTAGGCCTCATTGATAGAGAAGTATTATAAAATTTTCATTTTAGGAAAGTGTAACTTATCAATCGGACACATAAAGAGGAAGTTTGTAAACTTATCAATGGGACGGAGGGAGTATGTATTCATATTACTACTGTCTATTAGTGGTTGCTTTGAGTTCCTTCTCTTACACTACAAGGAAAACCGGATTTAGAGACGGAAATTTAGAGACGGACGGAATCCGTAGCTAATTTGGCGACAGATTAGAGACAGAACCAAAAATCAGAGACGGATTCGGATTCCGTCTCTAAATTAGACACGGATTCGGATTCCGTCTCTAATTCAGAGACGGAATATGAATCCGTCTCTAATTTAGAGACGGAATCCGAATCCGTGTCTAATTTAGAGACGAAATCTGATTCCGTCTCTAATTTAGAGACGGATTCAGATTCCGTCTCTAAATTTTAGAGACGGGTTTTGTATCTGTCTCTAAAATAGAGACAGATTCAGAATCCGTCTCTAAATTAGAGACAGATTCAGAATCCGTCTCTAAATTAGAGACGGATTCAGATTCCGTCTCTAAATTTTAGAGACGGATTCAGAATCCGTCTCTAAATTAGAGACAAATTCAGAATCCGTCTCTAAACTTTAGAGACAGATTTTAACCCGTCTCTAATTTAGAGACAGATTTTTTAATCCGTCTCTAATTTAGTGACAGATTCAACATCTGTCTCTAAAATTTAGAGACAGATTTAGTATCCGTCTCTAAATTTGACTTTTCTTCTATATACTTTCATTTGTTTAGTTTTTTTCTATCTTTTTTTATATAACTTTTTCTAAAAAAAACCACTAATTAACAAAGGCTAAAATATTGTTTTCTAGTCAATAAAAATTTTTTAAAAAAATAAAAAATAAAGATAGGGGAGTCCGTCTCCCTTTTGACTTTTCTTCTATATACTTTCATTTGTTTAGTTTTTTTCTATCTTTTTTTCTATAACTTTTTCTAAAAAAAATCACTGATTAACAAAGGCTAAAATATTGTTTTCTAGTCAATAAAATTTTTTTTAAAAAATAATAAATAAATATAGGGTAGTCCGTCCCTCTTTTGACTTTTCTTCTATATACTTTCATTTGTTTAGTTTTTTCTATCTTTTTTCTATAACTTTTTCTAAAAAAAACCACTGATTAACAAAGGCTAAAATATTGTTTTCTAGTCAATAAAAAATTTTTTAAAAAATAAAAAATAAATATAGGGTAGTCCGTCCCTCTTTTGACTTTTCTTCTATATACTTTCATTTGTTTAGTTTTTTTCTATCTTTTTTATATAACTTTTTATAAAAAAAACCACTGATTAACAAAGGCTAAAATATTGTTTTCTAGTCAATAAAAAAATTTTTAAAAAATAAAAAATAAATATATGGTAGTCCGTCCCTCTTTTGACTTTTCTTCTATATACTTTCATTTGTTTAGTTTTTTTCTATCTTTTTTCTATAACTTTTTCTAAAAAAACCACTGATTAACAAAGGCTAAAATATTGTTTTTAGTCAATAAAAAAATTTTTAAAAAATAAAAAAAAAATATAGGGTAGTCTGTCCCTCTTTTGACTTTTCTTCTATATACTTTCATTTGTTTAGTTTTTTCTATCTTTTTTTTCTATAACTTTTTCTAAAAAAAACCACTGATTAACAAAGGCTAAAATATTGTTTTCTAGTCAATAAAAAAAATTTTAAAAAATAAAAAAAAAAATATAGGGTAGTCCGTCCCTCTTTTGACTTTTCTTCTATATACTTTCATTTGTTTAGTTTTTCTATCTTTTTTTCTATAACTTTTTCTAAAAAAAACCACTGATTAACAAAGGCTAAAATATTGTTTTCTAGTCAATAAAAAATTTTTAAAAAATAAAAAATAAATATAGGGTAGTCCGTCCCTCTTTTGACTTTTCTTCTATATACTTTCATTTGTTTAGTTTTTTTCTATCTTTTTTTCTATAACTTTTTCTAAAAAAAACCACTGATTAACAAAGGCTAAAATATTGTTTTCTAGTCAATAATTTTTTTTAAAAAAATAAAAAATAAATATAGGGTAGTCCGTCCCTATACCCTAAACCTTATACCCTAAAAACCCTAAATAATGGGAAATATTTGTAACTCAATTTCCATTTGGATTTGGAGGAACTCATAAAGATGAAAAACACTTTAAATGTCATTTAGAATGTAGAAAAAAATAAAAAATAAATAAATGAGGTAGCCGTATACCATTTTCACAAGATCGGGACACATAAAACCATGAAAACCCTAAATAATGGGAAATATTTGTAACTCAATTTCCATTTGGATTTGGAGGAACTCATAAAGATGAAAAACATTTTAAATGTCATTTAGAATGTAGAAAAAAATTAAAAAAATAAACGAGGTAGCCGTATACCATTTTCACAAGATCGGGACTCATTCCTTAAAACCTAAAAACCCTAAATAATGGGAAATATTTGTAACTCAATTTCCATTTGGATTTGGAGGAACTCATAAAGATGAAAAACACTTTAAATGTCATTTAGAATGTAGAAAAAAATAAAAAAAAATAAATGAGGTAGCCGTATACCATTTTCACAAGATCGGGACACATAAAACCACGAAAACCCTAAATAATGGGAAATATTTGTAACTCAATTTCCATTTGGATTTGGAGGAACTCATAAAGATGAAAAACACTTTAAATGTCATTTAGAATGTAGAAAAAATTAAAAAAAAATAAACGAGGTAGCCGTATACCATTTTCACAAGATCGGGACTCATTCCTTAAAACCACAAAAACCCTAAATAATGGGAAATATTTGTAACTCAATTTCCATTTGGATTTGGAGGAACTCATAAAGATGAAAAACACTTTAAATGTCATTTAGAATGTAGAAAAAAATAAAAAAAAATAAATGAGGTAGCCGTATACCATTTTCACAAGATCGGGACACATAAAACCACGAAAACCCTAAATAATGGGAAATATTTGTAACTCAATTTCCATTTGGATTTGGAGGAACTCATAAAGATGAAAAACACTTTAAATGTCATTTAGAATGTAGAAAAAAATTAAAAAAAAATAAACGAGGTAGCCGTATACCATTTTCACAAGATCGGGACTCATTCCTTAAAACCCTAAAAACCCTAAATAATGGGAAATATTTGTAACTCAATTTCCATTTGGATTTGGAGGAACTCATAAAGATGAAAAACACTTTAAATGTCATTTAGAATGTAGAAAAAAATAAAAAAAAAATAAATGAGGTAGCCGTATACCATTTTCACAAGATCGGGACACATAAAACCCTGAAAACCCTAAATAATGGGAAATATTTGTAACTCAATTTCCATTTGGATTTGGAGGAACTCATAAAGATGAAAAACACTTTAAATGTCATTTAGAATGTAGAAAAAAATTAAAAAAAAATAAACGAGGTAGCCGTATACCATTTTCACAAGATCGGGACTCATTCCTTAAAACCCTAAAAACCCTAAATAATGAGAAATATTTGTAACTCAATTTCCATTTGGATTTGGAGGAACTCATAAAGATGAAAAACACTTTAAATGTCATTTAGAATGTAGAAAAAAATAAAAAAAATAAACGAGATAGCCGTATACCATTTTCACAATAATTAAATTAATGAATATTTTATTAATTAATAACATTATTATTTTTGATGTTATGTATTATTACTAATTATATAATAATAATTATTAATAAATTCAATTATATATTTGAATAATTAACAATAACATCATTATTAGTCTTATTATTAAGTATTATTACTAATTATATGATAATGTTATTATTCTTGATATTAGGCATATTAATATAACTAAAATTTTGGGTAAATCAAATAAAAGCATGTAAATATTTTAGATAACTTTTTGTAAATTTCAGTAATAAAAAAATCTAAAATATTTTTTCCTATTCAATAAAAAATAATAAAAATTATTAATATTATTAATACCGTTATTAATATTATTCTTGTAGTAGAATAAAAAAAATCTAAAATATTTTGTAAAAATATTTTTTGCTAGTCAATAAAAAATAATAAAAATTACTAGTTATTATTAATAATTAATATTAATTAATTAATTAATTATATAATTAATAATTTATTAATAAATATTATTAATAATAAATATTATTATTCTTAGTATTAGACATAAATATTTTAATTTATGTATAATATAGTGTGAAATAAATATAAGTACGTGATGTGGCATTGTTTGATTGGATTTTGAAATTTCACGAGGATTATGGTTTAAAGTCGAGATCGACCATTCAATACATTTAATCAAACGGCCCAAAATCATTCAAACAAAAACAATCCCTCCCTCTCCCTATTTCTCTCTCTCTCTCTCCTCACTTTGAAATAACAAACAGACCAAAACAAAACCCGAGTTCACCGTTTTCTCTCTCTCCAGCGTCCCTCGGCTCCTCACCGCCGTCCCTTGGCCTCCGCCGTGCTCTCCCGGCGACACGGATACCTTCGCCCTCCGTCACTCTCTCTGTTTCTCTCCCTTCAACAAACACAAACGGCCTCCCCATTTATCTCTTCACCTTACGCCGCCACCACTACCATTCCCTCTTCCTCTCTCGTCTCGGCGACGGCAACGGTTCGCATTCCTTCTTCGCCGCGGATCTGGTATGTAAACACTCGTCTCTCCCTCTGTTTTGATTTCGCACGATTGTTCTTCATCTCTGTTTTGATTTCGCACGATTTCTTCATACACGATTTGATTTCGTTTTGATTGTAGGTGGTGTGCGGCCTTCGCCTCCGTCAATCTCTCTATTTCTCTCTCTATTTCGTTTTGATTTTGGCACGATTTCTTCAATCTTTGTTTTGATTTCGTGTTTGATTCTTCAATCTCTGTTTTGATGGTGGTTGTGAATGTGGGTGGTTTGATGTGGTTGTGTGATGGTGGTTAGACGGTGGTGAATGGTCGACGGTGGTGGATGGCCGATGGTGGATGGCGGTGGTCACGGTGGTTAATATTGAGGCCGGATTTGAGTAGAAAAAGAAGTTGAGGGGGCAAAGTGTAACTTTGAATTGTCAAGGACGATTTAGGATTAATAAAATTAAGGGACTGATTTGAAAATAAAAAAAAATAAGGGATTGATTTGAGAATAAAAAATCGAGGACTGATTTAATATGTATTTAAAAATATATACTAATATATTTTAAATATAGATATATATATATATATATATATATATATATATATATATATATTTAAAATATATTAGTATAATTTTTTTTAAAAAAATTCTCAATTTAGCGACGGAAATATTCGTAGCTAAAATGGTTGAAAAATAAAACGAGAATTTAAATAGAGACGAAAAATGCGTCGCTAATCCGTAGACGGTCATATACGTAGCTAATTTAGACACGGACATATCTGTCTCTAATTTAGAGACGGACATATCTGTCTCTAATTTAGAGACGGACATATCTGTCTCTAAATTAGAGACGGACATATCCGTCTCTAAAATAGCTACAAAATAGCGACGCCCAAATTAGCGACAAACCTGCACCCACGGAATAGCTACGGAAAAAATCCGTAGCTAAACACGATTTAGCTACGGAATCTTCATTTTAGCTACGGAATTTGCCGTAGCTAAAATTGATTTTCCTTGTAGTGTTACAAAAAGCGGTATAAACTTTGGAGTTAAAATTGTAGAACAACGAACAACTTGCAGTCGTAGACATAAAGAGAGACAGAAATAGATGGACTGCATGATTTTCAAAATTAATAGATTATTCGTTCAGTTACTCGAAACAACTTTTTATTTTATTTGGTCCAACCGAGCTGCTTATACATTACGTGAGATTTGATTACAATCCATCTGGTAGGTACCTTATGCATGCATTCTGTCACGACCCTAGGTCTGGGCACTAATTTGGCCACGTGTTGGGCAAGTGAGGGTCGGGATGCATTGCATCTCCTATTATTTATTATGTGAGTGGAATGACTATGTGTTCATTCTGGTATTTGAATTGGAAATTGGATTTGGTTATGTGTTATTTTCCAAGTTGATACTTACTTGATTTTAGATATTAAAATATCAATGGATTATATAATGTCTAAAAGAGAGAAATGGAAAAGTTGTGTAGTAGAATGATAACATTTGAAATTTGAAATGAAAGTGTTATAAAAAGTTTGAGGAGCTTATGTGTAATTATAAGTTCAAGGTGGTTGTTTGTTGAAGTTTCAAACTTGGAGGAGCTTGTATGTAATATTGTGTATATAAATATCTTTTTAAGCTTCTTCAAGAAGCATTATAACCTCCCCAGTTCTCCCTTATCTTCTCTACGTTCTAAAGATCTTGAAACCCTAGCTTAACTTCCAAAAATTCCATAAATTCATCCTTTAAGTTGTTGTTGATTCCTACTTTCAATTTCTTGTAAAGGAAGGTGAATAGAGCAAGTTTATCCGATTATATCTTCTTTTCATTGTGGTATGTTGTTATGGTTCCTTCATATAACTGTTCATACTTGGTTTAAATATGTTATTCTTACCATATACTTGATTATTGGTAACAAGGAACCAGTTGGTGGGTCATTGAAATGGGAAAATATGGTTTAGGAATGAGTAGTTTGATAAAGAGGTAAAAAGATGATATAATGGGTTGTAGTGAAATGGGGAACTTGTTATATATGTGTTATGTGTATGAAGGGAGTATAATAGGGTCTAAACCATGTGTATAGACTGTAGTAAAAGGTCCTTGCAGTAGCTGAAGTGAACCTGGAAGTGTTGTTGTAGTGGCAGCTGGTGTTGCTGATGAACCGCAGTTTTTGAAGCTGGGCACGACTCGTGCCCATTAGCACAAGTCGTGACCAAGATGAAAGGAGTCATGCGACAGAGAAAGACTGGTGGATCACTAGTCGTGAGCACTGGATCAGTCGTGCAGGGGTTGAGCACGACTCGTGCCTACCCTCACGACTCGTGCCTAGGACAGGGTTCTGGGGCTATTTTGTAGGCTTGTGGACCTAAGCAAATGAGTATGGAATTAATGTCTCTTTAACTAAGCATCTAGTACAAGTTTAGTACTATACAATGGAGTTTGAAATGGACCAAAATGAAATAGGGAAGAGCTTTAAATAGTGACCTAAAAATGCTTGAAAGGCAAGTATAACACTTGAACCATTTTCAATCTGCAGCCTTGAACCTTTTTCTAGGCCTTGAAAACCTAGTCTAACCAACCTAAAATGGAACACTCTTTAACCATGAATCTAGTACAACTTTAGTACTACACTATGGAACTTGAAATGGTCCAATTGGATAATGGGAAGGTCTTTAAATATTGACCTGAAAATGGTTGAAAGGCGATTACGAAACTTGAACCAAAGGTTATGAAACTTGGTATTTGAACTTGGAAACTTAAGAGAATGTGTTTAATGTTGTATGTTGAATGCGTAGGACTACTTAGATGACATTGCACTCCTACGTGGTGACCTGTATAGGGTTATTTGCATAAATAGTGCCTAAAATGTATAGTGCACTGCTTCATTTGTTGGGACAGGAAGGGTAATAACCTGTTATGGAATTATACTTGGTGTATTGAATATGTAGGCCTCACATGTGATACATGGTGTCTTACTGGATATGTTTTCGTGGTTGTTGGAACAAATCATGTGTAGAAGGTGTGATACCCTAAGTGCTGGGTTGGAACCTTTATAGGAAGTGTTCCACAGTATGATATGAATGCGTAGTATTACTTATATTATATTGTACCCCTACATGGTTACCTATATGTGGTTATAGGTTTAGAGAATGCGTGAAATATTTGTTGCACTGTATATTGGGATTGAGCATGGATATGTAGGACTTATGTGATATACTATGTGCCATAAGTGTTTAAATGTTCATAGTTGATTGTGCACATAGTGTTTAAATACATGTTGCACTGTTTCAATTGTAGTGCATGAGTATTCATACCATGTCATTAGATTGTTGTTATTCAATAGTGTTGAAATATATGTGCACTATTGTGACTGGTTTAACATGATTTGCAGTTCCATGTTATATATATGTGTTGATGTCCCCTGGGGTGGACTTAATTTCAAGTATCTGTTATGTGCTTGAAAATAGTTGTATCAGCTGAGATTCGGGGATATAGTGGATACCATCACTTATGAGAAAATATTTCATAAGGTGTTTGGGTTGCCTTATACTTGTTACCCTTCACTCCCTTCTGTGGCCACGGAGAGGGGGTTCAGCTTCTGTGGATATGTGCAGTCATGCCACAAGATAGCGAGGCAGCTTATATGGATCTCTGTACGAGGTCGTATAAGACGTGAATAAGCACTAGCATTTCACGAGAGCGGAGTATTCCTCCCACAGTAGTACTACATATGACCCAGATGGGGGAAAGGTAAATGGAAAGGTAACGTAAAGTGTTTACTGTTTTTCCAATGTGATATTTGAGCAACCTGTTTGGTGTTGCATATTTATTGTTGAGCAACCTGTTTTTGTTGCATATTATATGAGCAACCTGTTGGTGTTGCAGATGGTATGACTTACTGGTCAGGCGGAAAAGGTAACATCACGTGTTTACTGTTTTCCAATGTGATATGTGAGCAACCTGTTTTGTGTTGCATATTGTATGTTATATTGTTACATACATAATAGCTTGCTGAGATTTTATCTCACCCCTTCTCCCTTTACTGTTTTAGATTCAGCTGAGACAGGTGGACCATACCGGTGAGGCCGGGAAGGAGTTTGGATCGTATTTTGGGTTGTTAGGGTATGTATTGGTTTGGGAGTTGGGGGGCTGGATTACGGTTGTTATTCTTTTGGGAAATGTTTTGTATATAAAGTTTTACAAACATGGTTCAGTTGTATTGTGTAGTAAGTAAGCTTAAAGTTGGTTTGTTTTATGGTTGGCTTGTGTAAGCCTTTTCAGTTGTATGATTTGTAAAAACAGGTTGTGTTTGTTTAAAGCAGGTTTTTATATAGCCTCCGAGTAAAGAGGTTATTTTGAAATTGGTTTGAAAAAGGATTGTTTCCTTTTCAAGTTGAAATACAGAAAAGTTTTTTGAAAAAGGGTGTTTTCGGACCCTCCATCCTGGGACACGAGTTATAGGTTCCGGGCTGCTTATACATTACATGAGATTTGATTACAATCCATCTGGTAGGTACCTTCTTATGCATGCAATCACTTATTGGTGCATTATCTGTCGGTTTTGAGTCTAATTGTCGATACAAAGCCATTGGCCAACAAAGAGGTTTTCGCTGTTGAGATTGGGGTTGATGGAATCAAAGTATTGAATGCTCAACTTGTATGAGGTAGCAATGTCAATGCAAGTGTCCCCACTTTTCACCCCAACAACAGCAGCACATCTCGGCTCTTTCATGTAAGTTGTTCATTTCATCAGATAAAAGGCCATGTTATGCATTTGGATATGTATGGTAATAATATATACTCCCTACGTCCCGGTTTAATGTTCTAAATTTGACTTGGCACGAGGATTAAGAAAAAATAAATGTTTTGAGTATGAAAAGTAAAGTAGGAGAAAGAAAGTAGAAAGTGGGTAGAGAGTTTTTGTTGTGAGGATGACAAGTGGTCCCATTATCCATTTTAACTAATAAAGCAACTAATAACCTTAAACTTAAACTAGGACACTAAAAAGGAACGTAAGAACCTTAAACCGGGACGGAGGGAGTATATATATATGTTAGGACCTAACTATGCAAACCACATAGTTATACAGGGTTTTGACAAAGAAATATATCCTACCTAATGTTATCTGACAGCTAAGATAACATTGGATATTGGACAACCATGACTCTTCTGCACAACCTTTATATCAACTAGACATCTATGATGAAATGATCAAACACCAAGACAAATCACATAAATTAATGTATTTATGTACAAAGGATCATTACATAATCATCAAACACAAATCCTTGTCTCCTAAACCTGCAAACACTAAAGACTTAGCCTGACAGCTAAGGTTCTCAACAGCAGAGGTCTCAACCCTCTGACATCTATGATCTTCAACATCAACAACAATGAAGTATTCCAGTGATGATCAAGATGTGCCTTGCCTCTCTCTCCATACAGATGTTGCCAGCTCATCTCCATGAAGATTACATAAAATGGTTGCAGATTTACAGCCTGTTATTATCCAGTCATCAAGGCTCTAAATGCAAACACTATTCTACCCATTTGCATTTACTCATTTGTCTCCTCCAACGGCTATATTCCATCCTATAAAAGGAAACCCTCAAGACTGAAGAAAACATCCCAACACACACAATCTTTACAACCTCTACTTCAACCTTCCACACCTGCAAACCCTGCAACCAACATTCAAAGCAATCTGAGACACTTGTAACTGAATTCAGGTGTATAAACTAAAGTTGTAAACCACTTAAGACTGACTTTAAGTGGTATTGTAATTTGCTTCGTAACAAGAAAAATCCCTAATAGACTGTACTTATTAGGAAGAGGAATTTCAAGGAACTTGCCTAACCAATCCTTTGTAAATCTTAAAGGAAACTAGATTTAAGTGGATTGATCTCACTTGTCAAGGTTGACAGTGAGGGTGGATGTAGGAGGAGAGAACTCTGAACCACCTTAAAATTCCTTGTGTTCAATTGGTATTATCACACAACACACACACACATCCACACACATATACACTATTCACTTGTCTTTACATTATTTCAACACTTATTATTCCGCTGCACATTTAACACTTGTCTTTAAAACCAGTTAACATCTGACAGCTAAGATTTCACCTCAGCTGTCAAACCTTAACTGCCTAACCTTTCAATCTGATTAAAGCAAACAAGACCTTTCAATTGGTATCAGAGCTTGTCTTCACACACAAAAGTCTAACAACTTGTGAAGGATCAATTACCAACCCACCATGCCTCAACCAAGGAGAAATAATGAGAAAGACATTCCCCACATTGATGACTGTGGATCCTTTGAAATATATGCATCAAAAATTAAAACTTACCTTGATGCAAACATCATCTGGAACTGGTATGCCCTTGAAAATGAAGTCACATACCCTGTCTCTGTAGATACAAATGGTGGGCCCAGCAAAGTAAAATCCCCAGAATTCTGGACAGACTCAAAAAGGCAACTAGTTAGTGCTAATCTTAAAGTCAAGAACATACTCCAAAAGAGTGTAAATGACTTCCTAGCACAAGAAATTGCCAAAGAGCAAACTGCAAAGGCTGTATGGGAACTTATACATACCAAATTCCAGAAACACACCAGAGTTAGAACTCAAAACCTATACAACCTTCTTAGACAACTTGACAACTTCAAGTTTTACCCTGGTGAAAAAGTAAGTGCTGCAAAACCAAGGTTTGAAGATCTGGTCAGATCCATTGCTGATCTTGGAAAAACTTTTGAGAATCAAGATTTATGTCTCAAAATATATTCCAACCTTCCTCAAGAATATGAGAAGGTAGCCCTACCTATAAGAGAAGGTGCAGAATGGAGCACCATGACTGTTGAACAATACTTTGGAAAGCTTGAAGCTTATGAACTAGAAGGAATGATAAAACTTCAACCAGTTCCCTCCATCTCTCAAACTCTTGCCTTAGCTGCCCAAGAAACCACTCATAAACCCATCACCCAACAAGACATTGATTCCATGGTTCTTAATTCCCTTCAGAAAGTTAGCCTACCCTCAAATAACCTATCTCAAGGAGATCTTCCAAGTCTCATATCCATGGCTGTCAGAAATACCCCGAGAGCACATAAAAAGTCATTTGAGAAAAGCTATAGCCCATCTACTTCTGAACAAGATAGCCATAAAAAGAAAGTGGAATGCTTCAACTGTAAGAAGCTTGGTCACTACTCATCTGAGTGCCCTGAACCAAGGAAATCCAAAGACAATCAGACAGCTAAGAAGTTCTCATACTCCAAGGAGATCATTCACAGTTCAAGATGTAGCTGCTACAACTGCACAAAGAAGAAGAATGAGAAGAACAAAGAGCAAGTGCTGATTGCTGATTCATCTAAGTTTAGTGATGAGGAATTTGATTTCAGTGATTCTGAAAGTGAAGGAGAAGAAGCAATGATATGCTTAATGGCTGGAGATGATGAAGATTCAGACAATGAAGAAGACCTTGAAGCCTTAGTTGTTGCTGAAGAACTAAAACAGGTACCTCAGTTCAACTCTTTAAATAATGAAGAATTTAAACAATTAGTTAGTATTCTTTTAATTCAAATAAAAAGACACCAAACTAGCTTTGCTTCATTGCTCACTGATAATCTATCCCAAAGTAAAACCATTGATAGCCTTGAAAGAGCCAACCAAGGACTGAAAGTTCAAAACCTCATGCTTGAAAAAGCTAATGAAGAGCTGACAACTAAGAATTCCAAACTTCTGGAAACCAACCAAATAAACACCAACCTTGAAAAGGAAAATGAATCCCTCAGAAAGAAGTTTGAGTCCTGGAACAATTCTGGAAAAGCCTTGACTCTTTTTAGCTACAACCAAAGACACCCAGGTGACAAATCTGGAATTGGAGCCAACAATCCTACTATGAAAACCTATACCCCTCTTACTGATGAAAGAGCTATTGACAAGATGGTTCTTGAAAGCATGAACTATGTCAAAGCCTAAGAAAATGTCTGTCCTATCCAAACCAAGGAAGACTTCAAGAAGAAGGGAAAAATGGATGAAGATAGCTCAAGTCACAATGATGAAACAACTCAAACTAGCTCAAGTCAATCAAAAGGCAAAGGAAAACAAGCAAACAAAGGTAATTACATTTGGCAAAAGAAAGGAATCAAGGAGAAAGTGAAGAAGAACCAGCACAAGACCACTGGACAGCAGAGATCTCCTAGACAGCCAAGATTCCCTAGACAGCCAAGACATGATGGACAGCAGAGATCTCCCAGACAGCAAAGATTCTACAACCATCACTCATACTCCAAGCAACAAAGACCCAACTGGCCATACTCAAATGGAAGAAGTCATGCCAGTCAAAATACTTCCCCTAGATCATCTCAATCAAACAGCTCCCAAAACCATACTCAGCTTCACAACCAAAACCAATACTTTTCTCCCAACCAGTTTCCTAACCAATCCCAACCTATTGCTCCTACTCCCTATATGTTGCAAATCATGGGATATTATAATGCCCTAAACCAGTATTTTGGAAAGAGGGCAATGAACAAAGCTAGGGTACCAAAGAAATTCTAATCCATTGGACCCAAAAGAATAAAGGGTACCATAAATTTATTTTTCTGTTTTGTAGGAACCTAGGAAAGGAATATGGTACTTGGATAGTGGATGCAGCAGGCACATGACCTTCAACAAAGAGTGGTTGCAACAATATGTCCCTAAAAATGGTCCAAATGTAACTTTTGGTGATAACTCTCAAGCCAAAGTCAAAGGATCAGGGAACCTTGTTACTAAAGACATCATTTTCACCAATGTGTCTTATGTAGAAGGTCTCAAGCACAATTTGATTAGCCTTAGTCAAATTTGTGATAAGGGATATCATGTTGTATGTTTCAAAAACCACTACTCTGTCAAAGATGTCAACAACAAGTCAATTCTAATAGGAATCAGAAAAGGCAACCTCTACTGTCTAAACTTGGAAGTTATGGATTCATCAGATGCCCATTGCCTACTCTCCTTCAGTCAATCTGATATGTCATGGCTATGGCACAAAAGACTGGCTCACCTCAACCTTAAAAGTATCTCCAAATTAGCCAACTCAAACCTAGTAAAAGTCCTACCCAAAATTCCCTTCAAAAAGGACAAATTGTGCAAAGCCTGTCAATGTGGAAAGTAAAAGAAAACCTCCTTCTCTGCCAAAACCAGATTAGATACCACAAAACCCCTTCAATTACTCCACATGGATCTTTTTGGACCAATCAGAACCAGATCTCTTGGTGGAAAGAGATACTCTCTTGTTGTAGTTGATGACTACACTAGATTTACTTGGATCATCCTTCTTGAATCCAAAAGAGATACCTTGGAACAACTTGTCAAACTGTTCAATAAAATTCAAAACCAAAAGGGTTCATCCATTATCAAAATCAGATCTGATCATGGTAAGGAATTTGAAAACACGGGTGTTGAAGAATATTGTGATCAAAAAGGGATTGAGCACAACTTCTCTTATCCTAGAACACCACAGCAAAATGGAGTTGCTGAAAGGAAGAACAGAACAATTTGTGAAGCAGCAAGAACTATGCTGTCAGAGAACAATCTCCCTAAATATTTTTGGGGAGAAACAGTCACCACTGCTGTGTATGTTCAAAACAAGACCCTCATCAACAAGTTTCTCTCCAAGACTCCCTATGAGCTATGGAATGGGAGAACTCCAACCATTTCATACTTCCATGGCTTTGGAAGTAGATGCTTCATTCACAACAATGGGAAAAACAACCTTGACAAATTTGACTCCAAAAGTGATGAAGGAATCTTCCTTGGATACTCCAATACCAGTAAAGCCTATAGAGTTTACAACAAAAGGAGACTTGTTGTAGAAGAATCAATCCATGTTGACTTTGATGAAAATAATGATTAAAGTCACACTGAGCTATGTGATTTTGATGAAGCTGTTGGAAATTCAGACAACCTACCTGAAGTGTCTCCTGTACATGACCCCTCAAGTCTCATTCCTGAAGAAGATTCACCTTCCCTTCCTTATATAGTGCCCAAAGACACTAATAATCAACCTGCTTTGTCTGACAACCAAGAATTCCTTCTCAACAGCAAAGGTGCATCTGACAGCCATGATGCACCTAACAGCTTACCTTCAACCAGCCATCAAAATCCCCTTGAAAATGATCCCATCCAAGCTTGCTGCACCACAAATATCTCAACCCCTCAACCTGAAACCATTACCCATATCATACCTCCAAATAAAAACATCTTTATTGACCTTCCAATTCATAAGATGGATATTCCTCCAAACATGCCTGTCTCTGATGGTCAAAGTGTGAATCCAACACTTTATAGAAGCTACATTGGATCACTCCTATATGTGACAGCTTCAAGACCTGATATCATGTTTAGTGTTTGCCTTTGTGCAAGGTTCCAAGCCAATCCTAAAGAATCTCATCTCTAAGCTGTCAAGAGAATCTTGAGATATCTGAAAGGAACACCTGACTATGCCTATGGTATCCCTCTGAATCACCATTCTCCCTAATTGGCTTCACTGATTCAGACTATGCTGGATGCAATCTAGATAGAAAATCCACAAGTGGTGGTTGCCAATTTATTGGATCAAGAATAATCTCTTGGTCAAGTAAGAAGCAAACTTCAGTAGCTACCTCAACAGCTGAGGCTGAATACATTGATGCTGGTTTGTGTTGTTCTCAAATTCTCTATCTTAAAAGTCAACTCCAAGACTTTGGGATGGAAATGTCAAATATTCCCATCTTTTGTGACAATTCAAGTACCATTGCCATGACAGAAAACCCTGTCCAACATTCCAAAACTAAGCACATTGAAGTTAGGCATCACTTCATAAGAGATCAAGTAGAAAAGGGAAATATCAACTTGGCCAAAGTATGCACTGAGGATAATGTCTCTGATATCCTAACAAAGGCAATGGATGAAAAGAGATTTGAGTTGCTAAGGGCAATGTTAGGAATGATTAACTTGCCAAAATAAAGATTTTTATTCATTAAAGGGAAAAACATTACATATAATTGTTGTCAACATTATGGGGACTGACAGCTAACCTTTTCCTTACACTAAAACCTCCTCTATTCTAAGCCAAACACATTCCCAACAAACACACAAGTCTTTCAAAACAACAAACAAACGCCCATTACCAAAAGCTTCTCAAAATCTTCCTCCTTTCACAGCTATGCCTCTTTCAGACTCTCTCTGACAGCTAAGAATTCTCATCTTAACTGTTCTTTGGCAAATCATAAATATCCTCATCCATGAACCCATATTCATTGTAAAGAACATCAGGAGCCCTATAAACATTCTCTTTGATCTCCCCATACCTCTCTAACCACACTGGGTGCCTCTGCATGAAGGGATCAATAGCTGATGTTGAGAATTGTAAAGAAGGACACACCCTTCTTGGCCACCATTCCTCCACAACATTGTAAGGAGGATAATCCCTTAGTAGAGAGACAAAGCTAAAGGTTCCTGATGTATTAGCACTCTCCTGGGCAATGATTGCCTGATCAGATTGAGGACCCACATCTTCTTCCTCATTCATAGCAGCTGGACTCAAACACTTGAGAAACTGTGAGAACAGTCTCATATATGCCTTTGAAGGAGAACTTTGCACTCCTGCAAAGTTGTCTCCAGTTCCCTCAAGAGCTGTTTGACTCAGAGTGAGAGAATCTCTGGTTACAGCTGTGAACTCCTTGACACCTAAGAACTCAGGTTGACCAATTGGTGTGTCAATCTTAATCCTTTCTTTGCTGTCAAGCTTCACTAGCTCTCCCAGTGTATAAACTATCTCCACCTCTACCCCAACTTGCGTACTTGACTCACCTTTCTTCCCTTTATCAAACAGCTTAACCTTAGCTGTCTGATCATCATGACTCTCACAAACCACCTTACCCTTTCCCTTGTCCCTAGCTACCTCTTCTAATCTGTTTCTCTCACCCTCCAACAAAGCTAGTCTTTCCTCCTCCCAAAACTTCTTTCTCATCTCTCTCTCTCTCTCTCTCTCTCTCTCAACTCTTCTTCCTTTTGTGGATCATCAATTGGCAATTGATCCACTTCTTGTTCTAAAGCATTGTCTGTTTTAATTTGATATGACCTAAATTCTCGCTCAAACCTTTCCTCTCTTGTTTCCTCAACCCTTGGACTATGAAAAACCAGTTTCTTTGCTGTCTTAGCCATTTTGCTAGGACTGAACATTGAAACCAATCTTCCCATTTACTTATTGACTGAATTGAATTGTATAAACTTACAATCTGATATATTTCCTTTTATAGACAAATTCTACTTCAGTCAACATAGTGGCAATCATCATTCAAAATAGGCTTGGCTGGTCATCAAGTCTGACAGCTATGAATTGATGTTCTTGCAAAATCGAGGATTATGGGAACTGCCACTAACATTTGTTCATTTATTGCACTGATAATTCCCTCTGAAAATTTGCCTCTCTGTACGGCCTTAATTCCCTTGTTTCATGGGAGCTATAGCACGTAATGAGTGGGGGGACAAAACGTACTATTCATGAATAGTCACTCTCTTAAATGCCCATTTTAACCGTTGCAGTAACCCACGTATTAGCCGTTAAACTACACAAATTCCCACCTCAATTACCATTTAACCTTGCGAAAATAACCCCTCTTAATTCAAACACTCTTCTTCCTCCCAATTCGTTCCTTGATTCACTCTGTTTTTCAAAAACCCTAACTCTCTGTTCCATTCAACCATGTCTTACCCTAAAGCTCATGGGTATTTCATCAAGCCTGAGTTCTATGAGCATGAGGTTGGAGCTCTTAGCAAAGAACTTTTGGAATCCAATCATCTTTGCAACATGATGGAAGCTCAACCTCCCATCTATGAGAAGTTATGCAGAGAAATTTATATGAAAGGAGAGAGACAGCTAACTGGAGTCATAAGAATCAACATTGAAGGGACTGAGATCAATGTGACTCCCAAGGTTGTGTCCAAAGTTTACAAAATCCCAATCAAGTAATGAAGGTCTCAGTAACCTTTGGAACAGAAAAGACAACAACTTGGAACCATTCTACAAAAGATTCTTTGATAAACCAAGCTGCAACTATCAATTGGTTCAGGACAAACCAATCAAAAAGAAGGACCTTGACTTGTTCAAATCAACCCTAATGGATGTTATCATCAAAGGGTTTGATGGAAAGCAATCTTCCTTTGACCAAATCAGTCCAAATGAATGGAAGCAAGCCCTCAGTTTTATGACCAAGGAGATAAATTGGAGTGTTGCACTGCTGCATAACTTTCAACTGGCCATATCTCCTTCCCCTTGGAAATTCAAGAAGCAAAACCCAAGGATGAATAATTTCAGATTCATGAGTGGAATCCTTCATCAACTAATTCCAAGGTTGAATCCTCCCCTTAAGGAGGAGTGGATTTAATCTACAACCCTAGTGCAAACCAGAAGCTTCAACTTGAGTACATTCAGACTCAAGAGTAAGAAAAAGTTAGAGCTTGGTGACAGCTCTGAAAACTTTGATGAAGCATCTCAAAGATTGAAAGAGAAGGCTGAGAATGATATGAAGCTGTGGAAGTCATTGGTGTACATGGTCAATGACAAGAGATCTAAAAGAAACCATGACAAGGGTGTAATAATCAAAGAAAGTGATCAACAGTCAACTCCTAGCAAGATCAAGAAAAGAATCAATCAAGCTACCATGAAGAAAACTGGGAAAGGAAAGAAGCTCCCCAAAGAAAAGAAGCTTCCCAAAGTAAAGAAAGCACAAGTAGTGATTGAGCAAGTTGCTGAGCAAGAAAGTACTCAAATAGCTGACAAAGGAAAGAAGATTGCCGAGGAACAACAAGCTGACAGTGAAGAAACCCAATCTGATCCCATTTTCAAAGCTATTGATGAGTATGCTGGTGAAAAGGAAGAGAGTCATGACAGTGAATATGAAGAGAATCTAAGTAGAGCTGTTGCTGAGTCTCTGATGGAAGCTAGAACAGCTAAGGTTGGACAGTCATCTGGGACAGCTATGGATTCCTCCTCTCTGACAGCTAAGGTTCCTTCAGTTGCTGAAATCCCATCTAAGGTAACTTCTACCCCCTCTCATACTCTCAATACTTTCTCTAGGAAGAGAAAAACAAACAAAGATGCTCCTCCACCCAAAAAGTTGAAACCAAATACACCTCAACCCTCTTCATCCAAAGACCAATCCAGTTCACCACATGATTCTGTAGCTCAAGGCATTCTCAATCTCAATCCTTCTAACATTAGTCCTAATGAGCCTAGTGTTGAAAAAGAAAGGGGGAATAGCCCTGGCTCTAATAAGGATGAGCCTAAGTTAAGGGGGAACAGCAGTCCTCAATCTCCCATTCTGACAGCTATGCCTTTCTCTGGTCATTCCTCACCCATTCCAAGTCCATTTGATCCAACTCCCATTCCTGAAAACATCATTAGAGCTTCTGAAGGACTATCTTTAATAGGAAGACCTGAATTGCTTCATGTAGTTGAGGAATACTTGAGATCCCTGTTAACTGAGGAAGATGTGCAAAAAGCCATGGATTTAATCAAAACCAGAGATATGGCTAAGAAAGCTAGCATGCCTGAACCTGAACCTCAATCCAAACCTGTTGAACCCATTCAAACCCAAGAAACACCTGACCCTACTTCTGATTCTGAAACCCTTCCAACCTGTGAACCTTGGATTTTTGATTGTGATATTGATTTTTCCTTCCCCTCCATCATGACTGCCCACAAAAGATTGAAGGAGATTACCCACTTTCCTGAGATTGCCAATCCTAGCTTAATCCCCAATCCTTGGCTGTTAAGCAAAAATTCCATTATGATTCATGCAAGGAATAGGTGTGGCCTCATTATGTTTGCCCATGAGGAATGGAAAAAGTATAGAATAGCTCTCCCCAACTCCTTCTTTCACAAAGCCCTCAGATTACCAAATTTCATGGACATTGCTACCATCATTGATTGGGAAATGTTGTTCTCCCAACTTCTGTCATCCAACATCAATGAATGCATCTATATGCCCTCATCCCTTGTTTATGCCCTCTGCATTGAACTAGCCAAAGAGATGTACTAGAGAATTTGTCTCAATAAAGCCTCAATCATGGCTGTCATTGCAAAACCAAACCTTACAACTATGTTTCCCCCTACCTCTTCAGTACCTCCTTCTTTCATCCCCCTAAACACCAGATCACTCCAAGCCAAACTTCCTCTAACCTTTAACGGCATTTTTTCTCCATAATTTACGTTTTAAAGCTTTATAGAGTAATTTGTGCACCCACTGAAAAAATGTCTTGGATCCGCCACTGTGGGTTCATTAATTTGGCAGGGGTTCTTAATGCTTTACAATAGGTTGTGTCTTTAGACTTTTAGAAAGTCAAAGTAGGAACTTACAAGAGCATTCCACACCTATGTGCCTCCATACCATGTGACCATCTCAGATATGCAGAAATTCACTAGGTCAATGATAACCAAAATGAGACACATTTTGGAAGTCTCAACTGGATCCAAGTCTGATAAGAAGGCATCTAAAGGGAAAGCTGTTGAGTCTGAGGAAGAAGCTGTCAACCTAGGAAAGAGAGCCTCTGGTGCTGCTCCCAATGTTGTTTTGTCCAGTGATGATGAAGAAGATGCTCCAGTGAAGCAAGTGCAACAGTTTCCAACCTCTACTGTTCTCACCACAGATCCACCTCTTCATCCAGCTCAACAACTCATCTCTCTGCAGACAAACCCCTCCTTTTCTAACCTATTTACAGGAACTAGAGGTCAAAGCTCAAAACCAAAGAAGGTTCCCAAATGGGGTAATCTGAGATTAAGAGATGATGAAGAACCTCTATCCAAAGCTGTTCTCAAGGAAAGGCAAGATCAATCCTTCACCTATGATGATGTGATGAGCTGGGAATGGAACATTGAAATGTATTACAGAGGTGTTGAAGAGAAGATGAAAAAGGTGCTGCTAGCAGAAAGAGCTGAGATCCTTGAAGCCAGAAGAGAAAGAGATGAATTTTCTGATTAGAAATTTTTTTCTTTTTTTGGATAAGTATTTTGAACCCTACCTTTATTTCCTGCTTTAAAAACAATTGTTATTTTAGATAATGTGTTTGTTTTAAAGCTCTTATGATTGAATCAAGAAGATTATTTTCATCTTCATTGGTATATTCAATTCATGAGTATCTTGCAGGTTATATCTTTTATTAGATATATTACTTTGCCAAAAAGGGGGAAATTGTTAGGACCTAACTATGCAAATCACATAGTTATACATGGTTTTGAGAAAGAAATATATCCTACCTAATGTTATCTGACAGCTAAGATAACATTGGATATTGGACAGCCATGACTCTTCTGCACAACCTTTATATCAACTGGACAGCTATGATGAAATGATCAAACACCAAGACAAATCACATAAATTAATGTATTTATGTACAAAGGATCATTACATAATCATCAAACACAAATCCTTGTCTCCTAAACCTGCAAACACTAAAGACTTAGCCTGATAGCTAAGGTTCTCAACAGCAGAGGTCTCAACCCTCTGACAGCTATGATCTTCAACATCAACAGCAATGAAGTATTCCTGTGATGATCAAGATGTGCCTTGCCCAGTCTCTCCATACAGATGTTGCCAGCTCATCTCCATGAAGATTACATAAAATGGTTGCAGATTTACAGCCTGTTATTATCCAGTCATCAAGGCTCTAAATGCAAACACTATTCCACCCATCTGCATTTACTCCTTTGTCTCCTCCAACGGCTATATTCCATCCTATAAAAGGAAACCCTCAAGACTGAAGAAAACATCCCAACACACACAATCTTTACAACCTGTACTTCAACCTTCCACACCTGCAAACCCTGCAACCAACATTCAAAGCAATCTGAGACACTTCAGAATCGAATTGTGTGTATAAACTAAAGTTGTAAACCACTTAAGACTGACTTTAAGTGGTATTGTAATTTGCTTCGTAATAAGCAAAATCCCTAATAGACTGTACTTATTAGGAAGAGGAAGTTCAAGAAACTTGCCTAACCAATCCTTTGTAAATCTTAAAGGGAACTAGATTTAAGTGGATTGATCTCACTTGTCAAGGTTGACAGTGAGGGTAGATGTAGGAGGAGTGAACTCTGAACCACCTTAAAATTCCTTGTGTTCAATTGGTATTATCACACAACACACACACACATCCACACACATATACACTATTCACTTGTCTTTACATTATTTCAACACTTATTATTTCGCTGCACATTTAACACTTGTCTTTAAAACCAGTTAACATCTGACAGCTAAGATTTTACCTCAGCTGTCAAACCTTAACTGCCTAACCATTCAATCTGATTAAAGCAAACATGACCTTTCAATATATATATACACACACACACACATATACTTACTGTCAACTACTGCTCTGCATTCCACCATTGCTATGATGACAAAAAGAGAAAGTATCAAAGCCATGTTAAGAATCATTGGCATCTTATTGCTATTAGCCTTTGCCATGTCTCCTCTTTCACAAGAAAGTTGATGAACTCTTTTTTCCGGTTTTGTGGTACGAAACACCTTCATTGAGCAATGCAATCACTAGTACAAATTGGATCTTAGGAAACGCACCTTAGATAGCGCTTTTAAAAAGCGCTATCTAAGGTGTAAACTTGCATACCGCATCCCCATCTTCAATTTTAATAACCAAGGCAAAAAATAATAATAAAAAAAAAATTAACTAACATAGCGTATATTAGAAAAACGCTATGTTAGTTAAAGCTTACATATCTCGCTTATTAAAAGCGCTATGTTAGTATACGCTTCAAGGGTTGTTTTTTTTGTTTTTTTATTCTTTTGAGACAGCGCATCTCTCTCTATTCCTTCCAGATTCGCCGCTCTCTTCTCTCCCACATCCCTACACCCTCTCTCTCTTCCCATCAAAACCCACGACCACACACCGACGAGCTTTCCTCCCCGGCCATCGCCACCGCCAACACACTCCAATTCAGATCTTCGTTGCCCTCCCTTCCCAGCAAAACCGATGACCACATACCGACGATTTCTAGGTCTCCATCCATTCCAGCTAGGGTTCCGGTAGGCTCCCTCCCCTTCTCTGTCTCCTTCTCCTTCTGCTTCTCTTCTCCGACTCCCTCTATCTCTATGAATATCTCCTGCATTCTTTACCATTCCAGCCCTAATTTTGATTTTCTGTTGCAGTGGTGTTAGGGCTTATTTAGGTCGCCACAGCCCCTCTTCGACGATCTCGTCTCCAAGTAAGTTTCTCTCAATATAGTATTCCTTCTGAATTCTCTATTCTCTGCACCGAAAAAACATAAAAAAATTTGGTTTGGGTATTTTAGACTCCAGTTCTATCAATGATTTGTATGTTGATACATGAATCGGTTGTTGTATTTAATTTGATATATGTTTTTCTTGTGGGACCCGATAATATGGATTTTGGTACCTATTCAGTTAAGTTTGATTTTTCTGTTAGACAATTGAAGACGCTACTCTAGTGATGCCCATGTATACTGCACTATCATTTTTGCTGTCATACAGGGAAACTAGCGATCCAATTTTTAACCAATGGTGGAACAATGTTAATTACCATGCCCATTTCCAAGCTTGTTTATATCGTGAGGGCAAGGACTACACTATTTTGTATTAAAATCCTTTTCCAACATATATTCTGAAAGTGATACAGAGTTGAAACAGAGCATGAAATGCCAATAAATTGATGCTTCATTCATACTAAAACGTTGTATCTGTGAACATTAATCTGACCAGTGATTTTCCTAATTTGATTTCTTCCTATTTAAACTATTGATAACGGAATGACCTGTGTTTTCAGGCTTGCTGCGTTGAGTATATTATCTTAGAGAGCGATAACCTATCCTCTTTGTTTCCAAATGCACATCTAAACCTAGGAGGGTTTGTGTTAAATTCACATTACCTGTTTGCAATAATGACCACTCTTGCCGTACTTCCAATGGTTTGGCTTCGGAACCTTAGTGTTCTTAGTTACATCTCTGGTGCGTGTGATATTTTCTTCAATTATAGTTTAACATGTCCTAAACTTTAGCTCTTCTAAATACACTGATCTTTGATTAATTTTATTTTATTTTTTGGGTTTGTGATGCTTACTTTTATTCAGCTGGGGGAGTTATTGCATCTGTTTTGGTGGTGCTTTGCTTGCTTTGGGTGGGGGCTTGGTTGATAAAGTTGGTTTTGAAGCAAAAGGCACAACAAGATTGAATCTCTCCACTCTTCCTGCTGATATGTATTTCTTCTTTCTATGTGAATATCCCTGTCAACTGAAGTAAATATCAAAGTGGCAATGATTTGTACTTGTCAGATTGCAGAATTCTATTTGTTGGTTTTGATAAAGTTGTTCTCCATTGCACTATGTTTGTTGGATGGATTGTTTATTATTTATATTTATTCCTGGGTGGGCTTGCTTGTTTTTGGGTGGGCTTCGTTGATAAAGTTGTTCCCCATTGCACTATGTTTGTTGGATGGATTGTTTATTATTTATATTTATTCCACTCATTATAAGTTTCCATATGCGGCAGGCAGAAAATGCTGCTAGTGTACAGGAGCAGGTAATTTGTTCTGCTAAAACATACTATATTGAATGAAGTTACAGCTGCAGGGTTCGGTAGCTCACGAATGCTGCACTTTATGCAGGTCTTTGTTAGGAAAGTGATCGAGTTGCATGACAAGTATATGCCATATGGCAATGAGACATGAGCTTAATTTTTGTTGTATTCTTCTCTTCCGAATTGCAGCACTTGAGGAACAGTCTGCCCTCTGACCAAGCTACGACATGCATTTTTGGTTTGGAAACTGAAATGTATCAGACACCAAGTATTGGAATGGCTCAACAGTATCAGACACCAAGTATTGGAATGGCTAATCTTTGGCAGTTCTTCGTTCTTGATGCCCATTAATTAGACTGCGACATTTTTTGGTTTGTTAAAATTTTTTGTCTAAGTTTCATGTTGTGCGACGGGTGTTAGACTAGTTAATTTGTAACTCTTGTGGATGATTGTAAGAATTATTATTGGTGTAATAAATGAATGGTTGATTGTTATTGTTGAATGAAATGTTTTTAGTTCATATTAATTTTTATTTATTTGATTTCTTGATTATAATTCATATAATTTGAAATGGTGCAACAGGAAAAAAAAAATTAAAAAAATACAAAATAAAAAATGAAAAATAGTCTTAGATAGCGTTTTTTTAAGCGCTATCTAAGCTTGATTTTTATAAAAAAAAAATTGTTTATATAGCACTTAAAAAACGCTACCTAAGATGATTTTTTAAAATAAAAAAAGTGCTTAGATAGCGCTTTTTAAAAGCGCTATCTAAGTTTGGGAGTTTAGATAGCGCTTATACAAGCGCTATGCTAACTTGCATAGCGCTAGCTTAGATAGCGCTATCTAAGCTAAAAAAAGCGCTATCTAAGCTCAAATCTGTACTAGTGAATTTATAAGAACGAGTTTCATGACAGTGACTATAATAAGTCAAATTGGTTTCTTATCCAAATAAATTTAGAAAAAAAGAAAAAGAAAAAAGAGCGCAAGTCAGTTTCGATCATACTGATGAAATTGTGATAGAAACTAGGAGTGTATAAAAAGGAATATGCAAGTATTTAGTGTAAGATTATCGTAATGTGACCTAGAAGGAGCTTAAGGCCATGAGATTATACTTTATTCTTGTTTGACATTTGGTAATTGGCATTAACCAAATTGACTTGTCACAAGAAGTCAAATGGTTTGGTGTGAGGCTATTTTCATCGTTTACCTTTTTTAGTACTGAATATGTATTAACTATCTTTTTATTATCCATATGCTCCATTAAGCACACACAAGCATATAAACGAAACTAAAAAAAAATACCTTCGAATCTACAAGATTATGATTCATGAGTGAGACTAAAAACAAGAAAAAAAGCTATAGAACATTGCCATGCATGAGTTTTGGGCTGATAGAATATATTATTAGATCTAACCAATGAACTGGTGATTTAAACTAGAGATTACAATCAATTAGAATATACGAAGTTTGAAAGTTGTGCTGAAGAAGCATCACACATAGCCATGATATAGGATTTCAATTTTTGTTCACATAGCCCTCTACTGACATTCAACAAAAAACAAGGATTTTCATGACTATGGCATGAGCAACAAATACAGCCTTGTATCATGATGGAGTTTGAGAAACGTTGTTTAACTTGCTATTACATCTTTGCCATTTGTATGGCGCGCCTTTTGTTTTTCATGCTATTACTTTGTCTACACTCTTCCCAACTTTTATCTAATCATGCTTAATAAGTTAATATATGAAACACATAGAACATTAACTTGTTCAAACTCAAAAACTGATGGCTAGAAGAAAACATGGGAAAAGAGGGTTAGATCGTTAAGAGAAGCTAGAAAATATTGGAAATAGTCACACGCAAAGCGGCCAGTTATAAATAGACTGAGCAATTCAGATATGAAACCACTAGATTAGCTTTTAAATAGGCTAGGTATTAATGCTCTATCTATACATATGCAGCTTAATTTCCATTGTTGCAAAATGAGTTTTTTCTGCAGTTGAGATATCGGGTTGATGTAAGCAAAGTATATCAATGTCATATAATTTGTCCGTGTTAGCTATGTCAATGGAATGTGTCTCCACATCTAACTCCGCCTGTAGGTAAAACATTTGGCTCAGATTTGAAAAGCTTCTCAATACTTAATAAGAGAAACATAATTACGTTACTATAGAGTAATCTTTATTAGAATCGTAATATTGGAGTATTTGTTTGTAACCAGTGTCATTATGAGACAGAGGAATGCCATCATAGCCATTTTAAGAATGTGTTAGATATTATTTTTGGTGTTAACCTTGTCATGTCTCTCTATCTTCGAGATAGATTTCGATATAAAGCATTGCCTTTTAAAGACTTTGAGCATACATAATTTGCCTCATATCTGCATCTATGATGTTTTATTTAATCTTTTGAGTGTTTGTTTTGTTGCGAGAAATGCAAATCCTTCCATGGCTTGTGATTTTATATAACTAGAATTTGTTAAGTTCCTTTTCTTACCAAAAGCAGCACTTGTATATCTTGAAGATAAGATTATTGCGCAATTTGTTAAGTTATCGATAATTCATACATTCGCTTGAAAAAACTACAATTTATTTAGTCCCATCCAGCTGTGCATACCTAACCAGAATGTGATTACAATCCGTCTAGCAAGCCCCTTATTCATGTAGTCACTTATTGATGTATTATCTTTTGTTTCCATGTCGTCTAATTTCCATCGATGCAAAGCCATTGACCCACAAAGAGTTTTTCGCAGTTGAGATTGGGGTTGATGAAATTGAAGAATTGGATGCTCATCTTGTAAGTGGTAGCGATATCAGCGCAAGTGTCCCCACTTTTCACAGAAACAACATCAACACACGCCGGCTTGGATTTTGAAAAGGCTGCTCATTCATCAAAAGAAATTCATGTTAAATGTAAGTTAATAACCATACATTTCATCAGTTAGATTTAAGTAATACGAGTACTAATACGTGGTGTGTGTGTGTGTGTGTGTACTTACTGTCAACAATTGCTCTGCTTTCCACCATTGCTAAGATGACGAAAAAGGAAAGTATCATAGCCATGTTAAAAATCACTGACATCTTGTTACTGTTAGCCTTTGCCATGTCTCCTTTTCCTTTGTAAGAATGTTTATAAACTCTTAGTTACAGTTGTGTGTTGTTTCTTTCCATGAGAATTCCAATTTATAGGGAGAAGTTTTGATCAAACCGATGAAATGGTGATAGAAACTAAAAGTTAATAAACACAATCTATAAATGTTTAGTGTTAGATCTTCGTAATGTGACCCAAAGGGGGCTTTTGGCCATTTGATTTTATTCTACTCTTGTTTGACATTAAAAGCAGTGACATACAAACAAAACAAATAATCAGATAAGTAAGTGGTATTAACCAAAAGGGCTTGGTAGCAGAAGTTGAATTGTTTTTACTTAATTAGAAACTAATAAGTCATTGTTTATACTTGTGAATAAAGGTATATGAACAATTAGAAACTAAAATGAAATGAAATGGAGCCAAGTCTTTTGAGCTCCATATTCATGAAATGTCTTCCTCTATCTTCTTTTCACGGCTGGATTACCAAAGCTCGAGCTGTTCCGTTAACACAAATCCATTAACCCACGAAAAATGCATCATAGTTGAAATTAGGGTAAAAGGTCAAATAACTAAGTAATCTACTGGAACCTCAGTAGTCAACTAGAAGATGTTAACTTGTTTATACTTAAAAGCTAGATATCATATTTGTTCCCTTAATCAGGGATCTTGATTGATTCAGTATCAAGATAGCATGTCCATGCAAATTGAAATAAGAAAACTTAAAATTATTAGTCAATGTGAAATGTCCTCTCATATAAACTGACGTCCAACTTGCTGAAAAATATTCATTTGATGAGAATTGAGGTATATAAGCTTTAGACAATCAGTTAATGATTGCCTCATATACATGAGTGGCTAACTGATAACTTGGCTTTGGATAGGGTTGAAACTTTGGTCTTCTCTTTGAACATATTTTTTCTTCTTTTCTTTCTCTGCATAGGGGAAGAAAGGATTCTGATGCCATGTACGCAGCTAGTTACTGCATCCCCAATCCGTTGAGATTTGAGCATCATTTTCGATTCCATAATTTGTGAAAGAGATGATTACAATCAAATCACTTGCAAGGAATTCCTTTATTGTGGAGATATCCTCGGGGGGGGGGGGGTGTTAGGTGCGCTCTATCATACTTGAACTTCCGATTAGAAGAACATAAATAGTCATTGATTAGAAATTTTGTTCACCAAATATTATTAAGATTAGAAGTAATGGAGCCTCATTATGCTTAAAATGATGATGATTTTGGTGTTCCTGGTCGTGTTTAATTTACTCTTTCTTGTTTACTTTTTTTTAAAAAAAAGTTAAATACACACAAAACACACACAAAAACATAATCCTTAGATTTATTTCTTACACTGTTTATCTTAACCTATCCTAGCCAATCACCACTTGCCGGCTTGAAGATTTATAGTGTGTCATTCATCAGTTTAGGTAGTAGCTATCAAACTGTTACCATCCAACAATGTCAATCAGGAGAAGCAATCACTACTAGGATGTAAAAATAAGCATAAGCAAACAAGAGCGGCCTGTATATTGTTGATCACTATGTAAATTTGGCTTACATATTGGTTTCCATTTCAAGAAATACTATCTTAAATTCTGTTGGAGAATTAAACCAAAATTGCTGATACATTCAGTCACTCATCAGTTATGTATGTGACTGATTCATTTCTCATGTATGATTCATGTTTTTAATAATGTATTGTCTTTTCATTTTCATGTACCGAAAAGGCTATATAAAGCCTTGGTGTATCTAAATCTTATATGCAAGAAATCAATAAAAACATCAGCACAAAAGTTTCAAAGCCTCTCTTCTATCTTTAGAAATATAATACCAAAATCCATTGTTCATCTCCTGTCAAACTGGTATCAGAGCCAGGTTTATTCAGCAACCAACAGGAAGAATGACAAGTACTAGCAATATCTTCCTAATTCCCCGCTTTAAGGGTGAAAACTATGACTACTGGAGTTGCAATATGAAGGTGTTGTTGAAATCAAAAGAGCTATGGAAGATTGTCCTCGAAGGATATGAAGAACCAGAAGATGAAGAGCAATTGACAGCCGCACAGAGGAAAACTTTGTCTGATAATCGGAAGCAAGACAGCAAAGCACTCTACGAAATTTATCAAGCCATTGAGATGCCAGTGTTTGAAAGAATCTCTAAAGCTGAGACAGCAAAGGAGGCCTGGGATATCATTCATGCTGCTTATAAAGGAGAAGCAACGGTGAAGAAAGTTCGTCTTCAGTCTTTACGATCAGATTTTGAAAAGTTGGAGATGAAAGAAAGTGAAGACATTTCAAGTTATTTCACAAGGGTAAATTCTGTTGTGAATCATATGGCCTCAAATGGAGAAAAGCTGGAAGATGAAAGAGTTATTCAAAAAATTCTTCGTAGTTTACCACAAAAGTTTGATTACGTTGTGGTTGCTATTGAAGAATCGAAAGATCTCTCCACTTTATCTGTGGATGACTTGCAAGGAAAATTGGTGGCCCATGAAATCAAGATCAATAAAAGGAATCCCCCTCCTTCCCAACCTGATAAAGCTCTGTCCTCACAAATTATTAATGATGGTGGTCATGGTTCATCCCGAGGTCGAGGAAGAGGAAGAGCTTCTAGGGGAAGAGGTTCAAATTTTCATGGAGGTAGAAGTTATTCCAAAATTTATGAAGAACAAAGTCAGAATTCAAGAGGGCACGGCTACAATCACGAAAGAGGAGGTCATGGCTATCGAGGAGGACAGGGAAATCAATGGGGGAGAGGACGTGGCTATCAAAGAGGACGAGGTCGTGGCTATATTGAATGTCGTCTTTGCCGTAAACCTGGTCATACAATTAATGACTGCTGGTACAAGGATGATTACAAGTACAAGGAAGATTACAAGGCTACAGAAGTTGGATTGGTTCATGATAACAAAGAAGAAGAAACCTTGTTGCTCGTATGTCAAGGTGAAACAAAAAATAGTGGCGCTTGGTACGTGGACAGCGGAGCAAGTAAGCATATGACAGGTAACAAAATGATATTTACAAATTTAATTGAATCTGATTTTGGGCAAATTAGAGTCGGAGATGGAAAAGCATATGGAATAAAAGGCGTTGGAGAAGTTGAATTCAAAACGAAGAAAGGGACAAGTGAATTGATTTCTGAAGTTTATTTTGTACCCGGCTTAAAAAACAATTTGCTCAGTGTTGGCCATCTTTTGAAAAAGGGGTATGAAGTTCACTTTCGAGAGGAATCTTGCTACCTGTCAAAACAAAATCAGCTTGTTGCAAGGATTGGAGCGGCTGCAAATAATTTATTTCCTCTTAATTTCCATGTTCCAAACTTGGCTTGTTTAGCAAGTGCCGACACGGATATTTTCACATTGTGGCATAAGAGGTACGGACATTTGAATTATGAAAGTCTTAATTCGTTATCAAGAAAGACAATGGTTAAAGGGCTGCCCCGAATTGATCGATTGAAAGAAGTTTGTGAAGAATGCCAACTTGGAAAGCAACACCGGAATTCTTTCCCGTCCAAGTCTTCATGGCAAGCAAAGCGGCCATTGCAACTGATTCATTCAGATTTGTGTGGCCCCATGTCGGTATCATCGCTCGGAGGTAATAATTATTTCATTTCTTTTATTGATGACTACTCCAGAAAAATTTGGGTGTACATGTTAAAAGAAAAATCTGAAGCATTTCATATTTTTAAAGAGTTCAAAGCTGAAGTTGAACGACAGTCTGGTTTTTTAATTAAAACTTTAAGGACAGATCGGGGAGGCGAATATCTCTCAAATGAATTTGAGGATTATTGTAAATCTCTTGGAATAAGGCATGAATTGACGGTTCGATACACGCCCCAACAAAATGGCATTTGTGAAAGGAAGAATCGCACAATTGTAGAGATGGCACGGTGCATGCTGAAGGAGAAAAGGCTGCCCCGAAAATTTTGGGCAGAGGCTGTTTCTTGTGCAGTTTATCTTCTAAATAGATCACCAACAAAGTGTTTGATGAATGTCACACCGCAAGAAGCATGGTATGGAACAACGCCTGATGTTAGTCACTTGAAGGTGTTCGGAAGCATTGCGTATGCACATGTTCCAAGTGCAATACGCACCAAGCTGGATGATAAAGCAAAAAAGTGTATCTTCATTGGATATAGCAAAAGAAGCAAGGCTTACAAGTTATTTAATCCGAGGATGGAGAAGATTGTGATCAGCCGTGATGTCCGATTCGATGAAAAAGCTTCGTATGAATTTGAAGTAAATGATGGAAGATTGCCAATCTTTAATGATGATGATCATGAGAATATTTCTGAAGATGAAGATAGCTCACAAAATTCACCTCCGAAAAAAATGAGAAGTTTGCAGGAACTATATGATGTCACAGAGCGAGTTGATCAGGAGGATGCAATTTTCTTTGCTTTCTTTGCAGGAGAAGATCCAATTTCTTTTGAAGAAGCACATAAAGAGGAGAAGTGGATACAAGCAATGAAAGAAGAGATTGGAGCTATTGAAAGGAACAACACGTGGGAGCTTACAGATTTGCCTTCACATAAGGAAGCGATTGGTGTGAAATGGGTCTACAAGACAAAGAAGAATCCTGACTGCTCAATCAACAAGTACAAAGCTAGACTTGTTGCGAAGGGGTACAAACAGAAGAAAGGAAAAGACTATACAGAGGTATTTGCTCCTGTTTCAAGACTTGACACCGTCCGTTTAATTATTTCACTCGCTGCTCAAAATGGTTGGAAGATTCACCAAATGGATGTAAAATCGGCTTTCCTAAATGGCACGCTGAATGAAGAAGTTTACCTTGAACAACCTCCTGGTTTTGTGAAGAAAGGAGATGAGAAGAAGGTTTACAAGTTACAAAAGGCATTGTATGGATTAAAGCAATCTCCGTGTGCATGGTATAGCCGCATCAATTCTTATTTTGAGAAGAATGGTTTTCAAAAATACCCATACGAGCATACTTTGTACACCAAGGTCAAGCCATGTGGAAGCTTTATACTCGTAAGTCTCTATGTTGATGATCTAATTTTCACAGGAAATAGTTTGGAGATGCTGGATGATTTCAAGCTTTCTATGATGCAAGAATTTGAAATGACGGACATGGGAAAGTTACATCATTTTCTTGGTATTGAAGTATTTCAATCCAAGAATGGAATATTCATCTCTCAAGAGTCGTATGCCAAGGAAATTTTGAAGAAGTTCAGAATGGAAGCGGCTAATCCGGTGTCAACTCCGTGCATCACAGGATTAAAACTGAGCAAGGAAGGCGAAGGCAAGCTTGTAAACTCCACAATGTTTCAAAGCTTAGTTGGAAACCTGATGTATTTGACTGCTACTAGGCCTGACATTGCTTATTACCGTCGACTTAGTTAGTAGATTTATGGAATCACCTCATTCAAATCATTGGGAGGCGCGAAAAGGATTACGCGATACATCAAAGGAACTTTGGATTATGGTATTTTTTATAAAGCAAATGTTCCTGTAAATCTTGTTGGTTATACAGATAGTGATTTTGGAGGAAGTGTGGATGATAGCAAAAGCACCGCTGGTTATGTTTTCAACCTTGGCACAGGAGCCGTATCATGGAGTTCAAAGAAACAACCTGTTGTTGCTCTATCTACTACCGAAGCGGAGTACATCGCAGCCTCTTCTGCTGGATGTCAACTTATTTGGTTAAGAGGAGTGTTGGAAAGTCTCAAACAGAAACAAAGTGGTCCAACGACATTATTTTGTGACAATAGTTCAGCTATTTCGGTCGCAAAAGATCCTGTCCTCCATGGAAGAACAAAGCACATTCGCATTCGCTTTCATTTTCTAAGGGAGCTTGTGAGTACCAAAGTTATTCAGGTTGAGTATTGCAAGACACAAGATCAAATGGCGGACATATTTACGAAACCGCTAAATGGACAGTGTTTGAAGAAAGATGCAGCAAGATTGGGCATTAGAAGCAAATTTTGTTTACGGGAGAGTTTGTTGGAGAATTAAACCAAAATTGTTGATGCATTCAGTCACTCATCAGTTATGTATGTGACTGATTCATTTCTCATGTGTGATTCATGTTTTTAATAATGTATTGTCTTTTCATTTTCATGTACCGAAAAGGCTATATAAAGCCTTGGTGTATCCAAATCTTATATGCAAGAAATCAATAAAAACATCAGCACAAAAGTTTCAAAGCCTCTCTTCTATCTTTAGAAATATAATACCAAAATCCATTGTTCATCTCCTGTCAAATTCCACAAGCTCTTCCTATAAATAGTAATGATACTAGGAAGTAATACCTCAGTGCACTTAGCATCTGCTCATATTTAGCTCATATAAGGAAAAGAAAAAAAAAACTAGAAACATGGCCAAGACAATCAACAACCGAGCAACCAAGTTCCTTAGCATCGCTATGGTTCTCTCTCTTCTCCTAGTCATTGCAGTTGCTGAAGTAAAGCCATCCCGTGGAAGTAAGTATCACATTAATTAAGTTCATTAGAAATAAAATGGCTTTGTAGTTTGTAGGGAAATCTTGTAAAACAATGTTTTTTTTTCAACTTATTATAAGAGTATAACAGTATTGGCCAAAGAGCTCTAGCTCAATCGGCAAACAGTATCCCTTTCTATATATGCAATGTCAGGGATTCAATCCCTATCCAAGACACCTTCAAGTGTCACTCTTGTAATAGATTAAGGCATTCATTAATAAAAAAAACACCCAATTTTTTTTGGAAAAAAAAATTATAAAAAAAGTATAGCAATATTGGCAGTTTTCACTAATTTACTGAAATACCCTCTCTTCTATTCATTCACACTCTTGAATATCCTCACCAATCGCATACAAGCGTACAATTTCTCTCTCTAAATTGTAAACCTATGCTAACTCTCTCAATTCTCTCTCAATTCTATAAAAAACCTAACTAGTGAAGCCTATTTATATAGGGGAGGCACACCCACTTTTCCCCTTTCCTAACCGATATGGGATTACTATTCATTCTCCTAACCAATATGGGATAAGTAATATTTTCCTACTCATAATAGGATTTAGGCAATATTGGTCAAATTCCTAACAGTTCTGCCATCATTCAGACGTTCGGGTTGACAACATATCAAAATGACTGTCTTTCGAGAGGAACAAGATTCATGGGCTATGGCCCATGAGCAGGCCTAAAAAAGGCCGAAAATTGCTTCTAAAGGCCTCAAAAGGCAAGACGAATTTTCCGGGCAGCTTTCTTTAGTTTTTGGATATTTTCGTCATTTGAACTATTTTAGGGTTTTTCGAATTAAGGCTTTTGGTAGACCTATTTATACTTTGTTCTAGGGTTTGAGAGGCAGTTTTGCCGTTTTATGAATGAATTCATTCTCTTTCAATTTTCTCGAGCGAAAATTGTCGATTGATTGTTGAGTTTCTCGAGCGAAATTCATCGATTAATCTTTATCCAAGTCTTCCGCTACGTCAAAAACGCAAGAATTTAACAAGTGTATAACAAAAATATTTGTATATTTTTGTCATATCCGTTAAATGATTAAATGAGAAATAGACGTTTATTTTGGGTGGGTTGGAGTAATACGCTTATCATAGTTTTATTTAACGCCGTGTTGTGTTATAACACAAATGCTATGCATTAGTAATGCATACACCTCAAATCCAAAAAACTACCGGTTAAAGTTAATAAAAGAGACAAGAATTAAATGAAAGGCCTCCTCTCAGACAGTCTTTTTAACGTTTACAATCTTAAGCGAAAAGCCTACTCTCAAGTCTCAAATAGGCTTTTTAACGTTTTCGAAAAACGACAACTTAAAGTTAACACAAATGCTATGCATTCGTAATGCATACGCCTCAAATCCGAAATTTTCTTTCGGTTGCCTATAGTTGTTGTTCCTCAATCATTATTTATTCGAAAAGGGCATTGCCCCCTAATTTTTTATTAAGATTAAGATTAAAGCATGAATAAAGGTAATGGGGACTGTATCTTACCATCATACAAAAAAAAAAAAAAAGTTATCGATAATTATACCCAAGGTTTTCTATTTCCACGTTTTTTGGACCCAACTTTGAAAGTATGTCTTTTTTAAACCAGTATGAATCTGATGCAGGAGACGATTCTGAAGCTGCTGAGGTTGAGGCGGCCGCCCCATCTTCTCCCAGGCGTGCGCCTCAAGGTGGCTCACTAGCGGGCTCCTTTCTGTTGCTCAGGCGTGCGCCTTGTTCTCCACCAAGCGCCCGCCTCAAAGTTGGATCGAAGGAGGATTTCATTCGGTATTCCAGGCGGCCGCCCCATGGTGATTCATGCGCCCGCCTCAAGGTGATTCCATGACGGGGAAAGGGACGGCATTCCAGGCGCTCGCATGGCCAAGAACCAGGCGCCCGCCTCGCGTCGTTTTATGATTCCTTATTTACGTTTTTTATTTCCAATTGCTGAGTATTTGTTTTTCAAACTTGGGGTATTTTAGTCCTTTGAGTTATTAGTTGTTGCTTAGGGTTTCGGGAGTATTAAAACAACTTGGGAGACATGTTTTATTCAGTTTTGATGAATTAAATTTCAAGAGTTTTTCTCTTTTCTGGTGGATTCCAGTTCTTCGCGTTTGAGGATTCTTCGCTTGAAGAGTTCTTGTGATTAGTGCGCTAATCACGAAACTTATCGGCTTCCGTGATGCGTCAGTTGGTATCAGAGCAGGCTTAACCTGCCTTTTCATCACTGATTGGTAATGGGGGACCAAGTAACAAAGGAGGAATTCGAGAGACTATCCACAGCCGTGGATGCGTTGACGACACAGATGGGGACGTTCATGGCTGCTCAACGGGATCCCAACGAGTGTGCTAATCGTAACCGTGGTGGCGAGAGAGGCAGGGGAATTGAACAGGGCCGACGCCCTAGGAGGGGCGAAAATAATGATGAAGAGGATCCTAGTTCCGAATCCGAGGTTGAGGTTGATAGTGATGAATCGAAACGGGATGGAAATCGACATCGCCAAGATTATCGGATTAAGGCGGATATTCCAATATTTTATGGAACTATGGGAATTGAAGATTTTCTTGATTGGCAGAATGATGTTGATCATTTCTTCGAGGTTATGGAGGTGCCTACGAACAAACAGGTCAAGATGGTGGCGATCAGATTGAAGAGCACTGCCGCGGTTTGGTGGGAGAAGCTTGTTGCGCAGAGGCGACGACAAGGGAAGGGGCCAATCAAAACCTGGAGGCGTATGAAGCAGTTGATTTCGGAACGATTTTTACCGGCGGATTATGAGCAGACTTTATACAGATTATACCTCAATTGTGTGCAGGGTAAAAGAACAATTGATGAGTACACTACGGAATTTCAGAGGTATATTGCGCGGGTTAGGATTGAGGAGACCGAGGATCAGAGGATTGCTCGTTACATCAATGGGTTAAAGGGTTTGATCCAAGAAAAGATGGGTTTGCATCAGACATGGACTCTAACTGATGCTACCACTCTAGCATTGAAGGCTGAGCTTATAGAGAAGTCGAGCGCGAAAAACTTTACCCCTTTTCGTAGATTTCCACAGCAAGGTATTTTGGAGGCAGCAGTTGAGAAAGACCCAGTCCCGCAAGCCAAGAGTACAACCAATGCTAGCAGTAGCACAGTGAGCAAGGCTCCGGCACAGAAGGAAGCAAATCCTTACGCCAAGCCAACAGGGGATAAGTGCTATTGTTGTCAGGGATATGGCCACAGGTCGAATGTTTGCCCTACCCAGAGGACTGCAGCAGTATTGCATGAGTACGAAGATGATGAACCCGAGGACAATGAGTATGCAGATGCTGAGTTTGCGGAAGAGGAGTCCGGTGAAAGAGTTGGATGCGTGCTCCAACAGATGTTACTTTCTTCCAAGGTATGTAATATGTTTATTGATAATGGGTGTACTGAAAACCTTGTTTCGCAGAAGTTGGTTGAATATCTAGGCTTAGCGACTGAACCACATGATAGTCCTTATAGTTTGGGGTGGGTGAATAAAGGTTCAGAACTCCGAGTAACCCGAACTTGTAGGGTCCCTATTTCCATTGGCAAACATTATAGGGAGGAGCTCGTTTGTGATGTGCTCAGTATGGACGTGTGTCATATACTGCTTGGTCGCCCTTGGCAGTTCGACCATGATATTACTTATCGGGGTAGGGATAATATATTGATGTTTACTTGGAATAATCGTAAAATTGCTATAGCTCCTGTATCACGTTTTGAGAAGCAGGTGGAGAAGGAGAAGTCGGTCGTGATGCTCCTACAGAATGAAAATGAGCTGACAACTGCTATTGAAGAGGCCGAGTACTTTTGTCCGATAGTGGTTAAAGGGCTGTTGGGTTTTGTTAGTGTGGAGATCGGGATGCCACGGGATATTGCAGAGCTTTTATCAGGATTTCAGGATTTACTTGGTGACGAGTTGCCCAACGAGCTCCCTCCTATGAGGGACATTCAGCATCAGATTGATTTGATTCCGGGAGCTAGTCTTCCAAACCTCCCACATTACCGCATGAGCCCTAAGGAGAACGAGATACTGAGGGAGCAGATTGAAGACTTGTTGCAGAAGGGTTTTATCAGAGAGAGTATGAGTCAGTGTGCAGTGCCTGTCCTTCTTGTGCCGAAGAAAGGGAATCAGTGGCGTATGTGTGTTGATAGCCGGGCCATCAACAAGATCACCATCAAGTACAGATTTCCTATTCCTCGTCTAGAGGACATGCTTGATGAGTTATCCGGGTCTAAAGTATTTACGAAGTTGGATTTGCGCAGTGGGTATCATCAGATTTGGATCAGACCAGGGGATGAGTGGAAGACTGCTTTCAAAAGCAAGGATGGTCTTTACGAGTGGCTAGTCATGCCATTCGGGTTATCGAATGCCCCTAGTACAATCATGAGGCTGATGAATCAGGTATTTCGACCTTTTATTGGCTCTTTTGTAGTAGTTTACTTTGATGATATCGTGATTTATAGTAGAGATAGAACTGCGCATTTGGAACACCTTAACCAAGTGTTGCAGGTGTTGAGAGATAATCAGTTGTATATCAATCTTAAGAAGTCTATCTTCTGCACCAACAAGTTACTTTTCCTGGGGTTTGTTGTTGGTGAGGACGGGATTCATCTGATGAGGAAAAGGTGAAGGCAATAAGGGATTGGCCGATTCCACAGTCAGTCACAGAGTTGTGCAGTTTCCATGGCTTGGCTACCTTTTATAGGAGGTTTGTGCACGATTTCAGCACTATTACTGCACCTATTACCGAGTGCCTGAAGAAGGGGAAGTTCCAGTGGGGCTTGGAGCAAGATCAAAGTTTTGCCCTCATCAAGGAGAAGCTTTGTACCGCACCAGTTCTTGCCCTTCCAGATTTTGACAAAATCTTTCAGGTGGAGTGTGATGCTAGTGGCGTGGGAATTGGGGTTGTTCTCTCACAAGAAAAGTGTCTGGTGGCTTTCTTCAGTGAGAAGTTGAGTGAGGCTCGTCAGAAGTGGAGCACTTATGATCAGGAGTTCTATGCAGTCTATCGAGCTTTACGATAGTGGGAGCATTATCTAGTTCAAAGGGAGTTTGTCCTGTTTTCTGATCATCTTGCCTTGAAATTCTTACATAGTCAGAAGGTGATAAACAAGATGCGTGCTCGCTGGGTTAGTTACTTGGAGAAGTTCCCGTTCATTATTCAACACAAGTCGGGAGTTCAGAACAAAGTCGCAGATGCCTTGAGCAGGAGGGCTTCTTTGTTGATTACCTTATCGCAGGAGATTGTGGGGTTTGACTTACTGAAGGACTTGTACGAGGAGAATGCAGATTTTATGGAGATATGGTCGAAGTGTGTGGGCAAGCACCCTAGCGCAGATTTTCATGTCCGAGACGGTTTTCTGTTCAAGGGAGATCGGTTGTGCATTCCTATTTCTTCCCTGCGCGAGAAGCTGATTCGTGACTTGCATGGTGGAGGCCTTAGTGGACATTTGGGACGAGACAAGACTATCGCTAGTTTGGATTTATTTCTGGCCTCATCTGAGGAAGGACGCGAGCTCGATTGTTCGGAGGTGTTATGTGTGCCAGGTTTCTAAAGGTCAGTCTCAAAATACTGGTCTTTATTTACCTCTACCTGTCCCTGATGATATTTGGCTAGATTTGTCCATGGATTTTATCTTGGGATTACCTCGGACACAGCGGGGAGTGGATTCAGTATTTGTTGTGGTTGATCGGTTCTCCAAGATGTCCCATTTTATTGCTTGCAAGAAGACGGCGGATGCCTCCAACATTGCAAAGTTATTTTTCAGGGAGATTGTGCGACTACACGGGGTTCCTAAGTCCATTACTTCGGACAGGGACACCAAGTTTCTGAGCCACTTCTGGCTTACTTTGTGGCGCATGTTTGGCACTTCACTGAACAGGAGCTCTACAGCACATCCACAGACGAACAGACATACGGAGGTCACTAATCGAACCTTGGGGAACATGATTAGGAGTGTTTGTGGGGACAAGCCGAAACCGTGGGATCTTGCGCTACCACAAGTGGAGTTTGCTTACAACAGTGCTATACACTCGGCGACAGGGAAGTCACCTTTTTCCTTGGTTTACACATCTACCCTAGGCATGTGGTTGACTTGGTGCCATTACCTAGCGGTCGTGGGGTGAGTCAGGCGGCTGAAAATATGGACAAGGAGGTGCAAGCTGTCAAGGAAGCAGTCAAGGCTAAGCTCGAGGCTACGAGGTTGAAGAACAAGGCGGTTGCGGACAAAAAGAAGAGGGTGAAAGTTTTCGCGGTTGGGGATGATGTTATGGTGTTCTTGCGGAAGGAGCGTTTTCCCGTGGGTACGTACAAGAAGTTGCAGCCCCGCAAGTATGAACCTTTCAAGGTGACCCGGAAGATTAATGACAATGCATATGTGGTAGCTCTTCCCAATGACTTGAACATCTCCAACACGTTCAACGTTGCGGATATCTATGAGTATCACGCGGATGGGGTTCTTTATCCAGATGTGAACTCGGGGTCGAGTTCTTTGGAGGAGGAGGAGACTGATGCAGGAGACGATTCTGAAGTTGCTGAGGTTGAGGCGGCTGCCCCATCTTCTCCCAGGCGTGCGCCTCAAGGTGGCTCACTAGCGGGCTCCTTTCTGTTGCTCAGGCGTGCGCCTCGTTCTCCACCAAGCGCCCGCCTCAAAGTTGGATCGAAGGAGGATTTCATTCGGTGTTCCAGGCGGCCGCCCCATGGTGATTCATGCGCCCGCCTCAAGGTGATTCCATGACGGGGAAAGGGACGGCATTCCAGGCGCTCGCATGGCCAAGAACCAGGCGCCTGCCTCGCGTCGTTTTATGATTCCTTATTTACGTTTTTTATTTCCAATTGCTGAGTATTTGTTTTTCAAACTTGGGGTATTTTAGTCCATTGAGTTATTAGTTGTTGCTTAGGGTTTCGGGAGTATTAAAACAACTTGGGAGACATGTTTTATTCAGTTTTGATGAATTAAATTTCAAGAGTTTTTGTCTTTTCTGGTGGATTCCAGTTCTTCGCGTTTGAGGATTCTTCGCTTGAAGAGTTCTTGTGATTAGTGCGCTAATCACGAAACTTATCGGCTTCCGTGCTGCGTCAGAATCCATCATCTTCATCATACAAGTTTTCAAGAGAATGAACACAATTCATTGGCGCCCATGGAGAGACATACCATACTCCCATAAACTCAAGCTTCCTCATATTCAGAAGGGGGTGTTGCAATGGGACACCGTCCAGGTTTAAAATCGTACTTGTTGCAAAGAGGATCAGATCAACACTTCTTCTTGGCATATACATATGTTTGTATTTTTCGACATATGTGGTGTTTATGTAGCACACAATAATCGAGCATGGGGCATAAAGTATAAATTAAAGACCATTTATCACATGCATGTTCAAAATATTTTAACTCCAGAAACAAGAAGTACAATTGCCATTAAAGTAGGAAAAAAGAAAAAAACACGAAGAAAATAGCCATGGAATTATAAGTCCAATAGCCACACACATGCTTATATAGAACTTAAATGGAAGCAACATTTATCGTCAAGCTCCTTATTCATGAACTTATTATTAAAATGCTATGGAGGTTGTAGGTTTTGATTGTAGCTTCAAGTTGCCACTCCATCCACGCAAAGCCATTGACCCACGAAAAGCTTGGTGCAAACGAGGTTAGGGTTGATGAGATCAAACGACTTTGTACTCAAGTTGTACATGTTGGAACAATTACGATCCATTAAATATGAACCGACTCATTACTAGATTAAGAAGAGAAGAAGAAGAAGACGGAAGCATGTAAATACCTTGTGATTCCATGTTCTTTCTTAATCTTGTTCTTGTTCTTGAGTAAAGAAGATGAAGTAAGAAGATAGACTTCAAATTAGGGAGGAGTAGATCTTCTAAATGATGAGTGCCCTTTAATCTCTTTGTTCTTCAATTACTTAGGAAGAGTTTGGACTGAATGAGAATAATGTAACTAGTAGATTCATAGGCTTGATGGATAAGCCTTTATATAGGAATCCAAGGGGCACTTCATTTAGGGACTACACCTATTGATATATAAGATATTACCATTATGCCCATCATTTAATGGTATACTTATATTATGGAATTCTACATATTATGTTGAGTTCTATACTTTATACCATATATTATAATATTGATCATTAAATTATTAAGTATTTATATGTTATATTAATCCATGTTCTTACAATCTCCCACTTGGATTATTATAACATATACCTTCACTTAATAAAATTTCTTCAATCATATTTATAACACAAATGACAACCCTTATGTGCACTTTGTTATCATTCGAAACCAATCCCGTCCATTAGTCATATAAGTATAAGGACTAAAGGGGCAGTCGTTGTAATTGATTCGCAACTAAACCCACATTAATCACATATATATATCCAACTAAATGACATAGATTAAGTATAGATATGTAGCATGGAATATTAATGAATATATATGAAGAACGTATATATATATTCTCCAACTAGTCCTACTTTAACCAAATGAGATCAATTTAAATAAAACAACACAAGGAAATAGGAAACTTTAAGAACTCCCACTGATTTAAGCATTATCAAAAGTCATTACACCCATATGAGCAACATGCTCGTGAAATACTAAAGGAGATAATGCCTTAGTAAATGGATCCGCTAACATGGAGTTTGTATCAATAAGTTCTATTTCGATTTGTTCATTTTGTACTCTCTCTCTTACAACAAGAAACTTAATATCTATATGCTTAGATTTAGATGAACTCTTGTTGTTGTTGGAGTACAATACCGCGGCCCGATTGTCACAATATAACTTAATTGGTCTTTCAACACCTTTGACAATCCGCAGTCCTTCAATGAATTTACGCAGCCATATAGCTTGATTGGATGCCTCATAGCAAGCAACAAATTCGGCTTCCATGGTGGAAGTAGTAACTAATGTTTGCTTGGCACTTCTCCAAGATATCGCTCCACCGGCCAAAGTGAAGACATAACCCGATGTCGATTTGCGACTATCTTGGCATCCAAAGAAAGTCGGAATCGGAAAAACCAATGATCTCAAGATGATCCGACTTTGTATATGTAAGCATGTAGTTCTTCGTGTTTTGTAAGTATCTCATCACTCTTTTGGCTGCGACCCAATGTTCTCTTCCCGGATTGCTTTGATATCGCCCAAGCATGCCAACAATAAAGGCAAGATCTCGGGCGAGTACGAGACTTGAGCATACATTAGGCTTCCTACCGCCGATGCGTAAGGGATATTTTCCATATACTTGGATTCAAGATTATTTTTAGGACATTGATTTAAACTGAACTTATCTCTCTTAGAGACCGGGGTGTCATGTGGTTTACAATTTTCCATGCTAAACCTTTGTAATACCTTCTCTATATAGCTCTTTTGTGATAATCCTAACATACCTCGTGATCGATCACGATGTATTTGGATTCCTAATACAAAGAAGCTTCACCAAGATCTTTCATCTCAAATTTGTTAGAGAGAAATTTCTTGGTTTCCTTAAGAAAGGTCTTTATCATTACTAGCAAGTAAAATGTCATCCACATACAAGACCAAAAATATAAACCTACTCCCATTTGAACTTATGGTACACACAATCTTCACCAAGATTCATTTCAAAACCAAATGAAAGAATAACTTGGTTGAATTTTAAGTACCATTGACGAGATGCTTGCTTAAGCCCATAAATGGATTTCTTAAGTTTACAAACTAGTTGACTAGTTTGATCCGAATCGATCACCATTGGTTTCTTCATATAGATAGTTTCCTCAATGTCACCATTGAGAAAAGGCGTCTTTACATCCATTTGATGAAGCTCAAGGTCAAAATGTGCCACTAAAGCCATAATGATCCTAAAAGCATTTTTAGAGGATACCGGTGAAAATGTTTCTTTGTAATCAATGCCTTCCTTTTGAGTAAACCCTTTAGCGACAAGACGAGCCTTATGTCTTTCCACATTACCTTGTGAATCCCTTTTGGTCTTAAAGATCCATTTACATCCGATGGGTTTCACATTCTTAGGTAATGGGACAAGATCCCAAACGTTATTGTCATTCATGGATTTTAACTCTTCATTTATGGCATCAATCGACTTATGAGAATTTGGACCACTAATGGCTTCATGGAAGGTGATTGGCTCATCTCCCACTAAACCTAACGGTTCCTCATTCTCGGCAAGATATATATCATAATAATCCGGTATAGCACTCCTTCTTGCTCTATTAGATCTTCTTAATGGCATTGGTTCTTCTTGATTTTGAGGGTGTTGAATTTCCTCATCAACATTTTCATGTTGTTCATTAATAGGAGAATTAACGTCATTTTGAATATTTTGTTCTTGTCGAATTTCAGGCATAACTGCTTGATTTTCGATAGGAACTATAGGAAGAGGTATAGAAACGAATTCCTCTTCCATTTCTTCAAATTCAAAATTACTATTCAAATTTTCCCCTCTAAATTCAACATCCTCAAAGAACCTAGCATTTCCCGTCTCGAAAAAGGTTCTAGTTTTAGGGTCATAGAATTTATATCCCTAGATCTTTGAGAATACCCTACAAAATAACTACTAACTGTCTTAGCGTCCAACTTTCCTTCGTTAGGTTTATAAGGCCTAGCTTCGACTGGACAACCCCAAACATGAAGATGATTTAGGGACGGTTTCTTTCCGGTCCATAATTCATAAGGGGTTTTGTTAGTAGCTTTTGAAGGAGCTCTATTAAGTAGGTAGGTTGCGGTTTTCAAAGCATCGCCCCATAATGAGTGAGGTAGAGAAGTACAAGAAACCATACTTCTTACCATATCCTTAAGGGTTCTATTACGTCTCTCGGCTACACCATTCATGCTAGGTGTCCCCGGCATGGTGTAGTGAGGGACAATCCCACACTCTTCCAAATAGCGAGCAAAAGGACCCGGACGTTGTTCTCCCGAACCGTCATTCCGACCGTAGTATTCACCACCACGATCGGATCTAACGTTCTTAATAGTCTTTTCAAGTTGATTTTCAACTTCGGCTTTAAAAGACTTGAAAACGTCCAATGATTGAGACTTTTCATGAAGTAAATAAATGTATCCATAACGAGAGAAGTCATCTATGAACGTAATGAAATATGTTTGTCCGTTCCATGAAGGGGTAGGGAACGGTCCACATATGTCCGTATGAATTAGTTCTAAGACTTTTGTAGCTCTCAAGGATTCATTTTTGTTTGTACTATTTGTAAATTTTCCCTTAAGGCATTCAATACAAAAGTTATTTTCCGGAGTATCAAGCTTATGTAATATTCCCTCGGACACAAGCTTGTCAATTCTCCTTTTGGAGATATGACCCAAACGCCTATGCCACAAGGTATAAGAGTTTTTACTTGAAAACTTTCGTTTTATGCCTCGAGAGTTAGTTTCATTATTATGGGACTCATTAATGAATTTCGTGTCAAGTAAATATAGATTATCAATATAAGACAAAGAACTAGTACCAAAAAGCTTTGAATCAAAATATAAATTGCATTTATTATTACCAAAGATGCAAGAATAACCTTCTCGATCTAATGTAGTGACGGAAATTAAATTCCGTCTAAATGATGGAATAATAAATACATTGTTCAAAACTAAATAATATCCGGTACTTAATGATAATCTATAGGTCCCTATGCCTTCCACCTCTACCGGCTTTCCGGCTCCCATGTAGATGAATCTTTCACCTTCATTGGGCGTTCGGTAGTTCAGTGCAACCCCGCATACATGAACTTATGTGAGTAGTTACACCGGAGTCTAACCACCATGTATACGAAGGAATTGAAACTAAATTAGCTTCGGTACAAACAAAGCTAAATGACATACCTTTCTTAATTCGCCATTGGCGATACTTAGAAGCGATCGGGCTTCATGTGAGTGGGGTCCTTGCAAAAGAAGCACTTTTTCACCTTTTGATCATTTGATGATCCCTTAGGCTTCTTTGATGCAACCGCAATCTCCTTACCTTTTCTCTTAATCCCTCGAGAAGAGGTAGATGCATAATGTGCACTTTCGGGTTTGGTGTGTTTCAACCTATCTTCTTCCTCCGTGACATGTGAAATTAATTCATTAATATTCCACTTGTCCTTTTGACAATTATAGGTCGTTTCAAAATGACCAAATTGTGAAGGAAGAGAAATTAAAGCCAAATGCACAAGCAAGTCTTCTTCCGATAAGTCCAACTTGAGTGCTTTTAATTTCGATGATAGATGAAACATTTCCATTATATATTCCCTTAGGTTTCCGGTGCCCTTGTACCTCATGGAAACAAGCTTTCTTAAGGTAGCACTTGTTTCCGATTTATCGCTTTTTGCAAAGCGTTGTTCTAGGGCATCTAGGAAACCTTTTACCAACATCCTCGGAGATACTGTTCGAAATGTCTCCTGGACTGCATTCTTAATTATGCTTAGGGCGACGCGATTAGAACGCTTCCACCTCTACGAACTTAAGCGGTCTTCCGCGGTGCTTTTATCGATTAGAGGGGCGGGAGCTTGTTCTCTTAATGCGAGGTCAAGGTCCAAACAGCCTAAGACCATAATAATCTTGTTTTTCCAAGTTTTAAAGTTTGTCCAGTTAGCAAAGGAATTGAGTTTAAGGCGGTAGTAACAGAAGAAGCACCGATCAAATACGAATGAAGAGAACAAAAGAATGAAACAAAACATGTATAAGAATCTACACAATGATTAATTATATCAAAATGAATTCCATCAAAATAAAGATAATCAATATGACATCAAGACTAATCTTTGGATTTCGAATTGACTCACAATTTGATTTATCTTAGGGTAAACAAATAGCTTAAACAACACATTTCATGTACTTGCCTTCCTTTGGGCCGGATCAAGTACAAGAAGCGTCCTAAAGTTTAAGGTACTTGTTCCCGGTAATAAAGAATAAACTACTCATTTTAAACACCCGCCTTCCTTTGGGATGGTTCAAGGTTTTTAAAATGACCTAAAGTTTAATTCAATTATTACTTATGAATGTAAATATTTAGTCAATAATAAGGTCTCCTTTGGGAAACAAGCATATTATCACATATTAATATTTACATTCATCTTTTAACAATTTTGGATTTAATTAACAAGGTCTCCTTTCGGGGAAACAAGCATGTCAATTATATTCAAAATGTTAAGGATATAATTAATCAAAATTAAGGCCTTAAGGTAAATTTGAAACTTTAAAGGGTAAAAACAACGAAAATTTATTAATAAAAGACAATATCCTTATGTTCTACCCGTCCATTCTTAAAGTTTAACAACTCTAAGAACCGCCAATCGGCGTGATCGGTGTCCGAGATATCATATTTTATCAATAAATTATCAAAATTCTGAAAAAATTTGAGATCGAAGTCTCTCTCGGGACGACTCATCCCTTAGGGCACGACTCGTCCCCAAGGGGACGACTCGTCCATGAAGGAGGGACGAATGAATCGAAGCAACCCTATTCTCGGAATTTCAAAGGGGACGACTCGTCCCTTAGGGCACGACTCGTCCCTTAGGGACGACTCGTCCCTATAAGGGGACGCCCGAATCGAAAGGTCCCATTCCAGAAAATTGATGGGCACGACTCGTCCCTACGGGACGACTCGTCCCCAATGCCCGTAATTACGAACAGTCACTATTTTCAAACCCTTTTATGAACAGCTTTTCCAACCAAATTTCCCTTTTAATGCATTATAATTATTGGCTATGTAAATGGGACAAGTTTGCACTTTAATTAACATGATTCAAACAAGTAGACCTAGATTTACACACTCCAAACACATGATGTTGGCTATGTAAATGGGGTAATCTTGTATGAACCATTGTGTCTCTTAAAACTTGATCTTACCATTATTTCCAAGGTGACTCAATTTTCAATCAAAGTAAGTAGATCCGCATACTCACAACACATTTAAAAAATGCGTGGCTATGCAAATGAACAAACTCACAACGCATCCAAGGATGGTGGCTATGTTCAAAAATGGGATAATCTTACATTAAGGATTGAAAGCCTTTTGAGTAAAACCAAAATGCAGAAATAGAATGAAGTTATGAACATAATACTCTAAGACAAAATGAGTATTATGTACAAGAACAAAAAACAAGTGTAATTTTACATGGATTACAAACCTTGAACAAATTAAAGTACAAGACTTTATAAGAAATTCAAACTCAATCTAGTTTATGAGCAGGCTCTGATACCAATTGTTGGAACAATTACGATCCATTAAATATGAACCGACTCATTACTAGATTAAGAAGAGAAGAAGAAGAAGACGGAAGCGTGTAAATACCTTGTGATTCCATGTTCTTTCTTAATCTTGTTCTTGTTCTTGAGTAAAGAAGATGAAGTAAGAAGATAGACTTCAAATTAGGGAGGAGTAGATCTTCTAAATGATGAGTGCCCTTTAATCTCTTTGTTCTTCAATTACTTAGGAAGAGTTTGGACTGAATGAGAATAATGTAACTAGTAGATTCATAGGCTTGATGGATAAGCCTTTATATAGGAATCCAAGGGGCACTTCATTTAGGGACTACACCTATTGATATATAAGATATTACCATTATGCCCATCATTTAATGGTATACTTATATTATGGAATTCTACATATTATGTTGAGTTCTATACTTTATACCATATATTATAATATTGATCATTATATTATTAAGTATTTATATGTTATATTAATCCATGTTCTTACAGTACATCTTAGCAATCGATATGCAAGTGTCTCCACTTGCTACGCTAGTCACTGCGTTACATTCTACAACAGCGTTCTTTTTCTGGAATCCAACTGCTCGTTTCATAAATAAAAGAGATCAAACTACGTCAGTAAATTTCTAAAAGAGGAAATAACTTTAATGCAATTTCATGAACATACAAGCAAGTAAACCATCATCCTTAAAAAGTTTGACACGTCAAAGGCGATTCTCTTTTGGGAACAGATAGAGTATTATTTATAGACTTTGTTCCCACAAGTTGACATAACACATTAACACCCTTTAAATTCCACATAATAATGAAAACTTACTCCCCCCAAGGCTTGATCTTCCTTCAGCCAGATTGATGACAAGGAGAAGAGAAAGAATCATGGCCATGTAAAGAAAAATGGAAGCTCTGTTGTTGGCCATGGTCCTTTATTTTCTTTATTTCTGCTACAAATATGTTTATAATATATATCTTCAGTGGTACTGCTTTGATCTTTCTGGTACTATTTATAGAGAGTTCTTGTGGATGATACCAAAGTACTAATAAAATAAAATTATGCATTTAAGCCATATCTACATTGTGAACTGAGATTGTGCCCGGCATTTTCCTAGACGGCTAGACCCCACGCATAGTGAAGTTCCTGTAGCGTCATGTTGCCCTTTTTATCTTTCAAAATTAAACATTGTCTTTGAAACTATTGTTTAATCCAAAAGACGGTATCTGGGAGTGCTTAATTGAAGAGATCTCCGCATTAACTCTTTTTTTTTTTTCTGTTTACTCCGTCACAGCAGCAGCCTTGTACATTAACGAACATACTTTTTTTTTTTTTTTTTTAAACGAAAAGGGCGATGCCCCCAAAAATTTTATTAAAAATGAAATAAAAATACAAAGCAGTGATGGGGGACTAGGCCTAAACCATCACACACACACAAAAATAAAAATAATAAAAAATAAAAAATAAAAAAGGTCAATCAAATTGCCTTCTATAATTCCATGGCCGCTTAGGCTTAATATTCTTTGCTCTAGCTTTCGAACCCGGTTTTCTTTGTTTTCCTTTAACTGGTTGAAAGCCGTCTTCTTCATCATAATAATCTTCAAAATTTCCGTTGTCAGCCATTGGAACCCAAGGGTCAACCTGAACTCCTCCAACCATACCTCCATGAAGACGAGCTTCTTCAAATACCGTAGTAGATATATCAGAGTGACCGCCATTCGGTTCAGAATTACATTTTTCTGGATGAGTAAGAGCTACTTTTAGGTTTTTTGGGTTTATAAACTCGGTGTTAAAATATTTCGAATTTGGCGTACGAGCAGCAGCGGGACGTAGGTTAGGAGCCGATGATGAGGCTTGATATTGCCGAACCTTTTCCCGAATTAAATTAATTTTTCCATCCCTAATTAAATCCGATTCAGATTGCACAATAACCAACTCAATCCCATTATCTTGCACGTGGATTTGATCAAGGGATGATGATCCCATTAACACACCAGTTCCTTCTTTTTCGGTATCTTGAGATACCAAAGAATCTCCAAAATTTTGGGCCACTACACGTGGGAATTCACGAGATTGCTTAGATACATCCAAATTCAAATTTGAATTAGAGAAATCATCACCAGCTTTTTCGGCATTACCCATAATGGAATCCAAAAATTGCTCAATCATTGCCGAATCTGAGCCTTCCTCCACGATAATGTTTTCAATGTTAGGGTTTACCGAATCCGGGTTAACCCGAGGGACCCCCTCACAAACCGGGTCGACCCTTTCTTGAGTTGCCTTTGGATCTCCATCACCGTTCACTGTGCCACCTATTGGTTCTTTCACCACCACCGGCGTATCCGTCGTCCTCTCCTTGGATAATGATGGTTCTTTAGGAACCCAAGTACCTTGACCTTTACCATGCGGCTTAGGAGGGTGACCCACTGTATCCTTGGGGCTAATTTCATGAACCTGATTTGAGAGTTTCTTCATTCTTTTTCAGTAATCCCTCAACTCATGCCCTAGTAACCCGCATCCCTTACAATAAAGGATGTTTCCTTCAAACTCTATCGACTGATAGAAACCTTTATCATTGGACTCACCTATCCAGACCTTCGTGGGCAATGGTTTAGAGACATCAACTTTCACACATATCCTAGCAAAGCTAGGGTGTGTAAACGCCAATGTACGATCATCTGCCCTTAAAAATGTCCCAAGCCATTGCCGATACGATCTAAATATGCAGGTGCGAAGTAATGTAGTAGTAGTTTGGGTAAGCGAACCCACACCGCTACCATTGGACAGTCAGCTCTAAAAGAGAATTCCGGAGACCACCTGAAAGATCGGTACATGGAATTGTTGATCATATGTGATTCCTTTGATAGAGCACGTTTCAAATCCTCTTCTGAAGTTAGATAGACCATTACGTGTCTCGGATCCATCAATCCGATGATGAACAGACCTTTAAGCCGCCACGCATTGGCAATGTGATCCTAGATCACACGAAGGTGGGGACGACCTGCAGAAAACTTCATAACCATAGTGAACTCTAGTTTCTTCTCCGCTACACTAATCTCTCTTGGTGTGAATAATACTACCGGCACATCATTCACTATTGTTGCCGGCCTAGGAGGTAAAGTAACACCACCAAGAGGAGGTGTCAACACAGCATCTTTTTTTGTTGTAGAGGATGGGGGTGGTGTCGTTCCTTTCACCGCCTCCGCATAGGATGGAGGAGGTAGAGGGGGATCCCCCGTGGTGTTGTCCGGTGGCATAGCCGCTACCAAGGTCACCACCAAGCCACAAAACTCTCTAAAAAGGGTGTCTCTGTGTGTGTGTGTGTGTTAGAGAGAGAGAGAGAGAGAGATCGAAAGTCAAACTTTTAAGTTTGTGCAATTAAACATCATTAACGAACATACATTGTTAACATTTTAATCCAAAGTTCATTGTTTTCCAATATTTTTTTTAGCATAGAGAGTAAATCCAGGTCAAACCTATGAAACAAGAGCAACATACGGAAAATATGGCTTCTGGTTATTGGCGTTATCCCATAGTCTGGCCACAAAAGACCATTCGATTGGCTGGCATCACTATATGATCTTAGATCAGCTGCCTATTCTATTAAATAAGATGTACATAGATATACATGTTTTCGACAAATTTCAACAATTAAATTTATCTTATCAAGGATGTTTGGGGCACAAATGGAATATAATTCACAAAGCAAGATGAACGCGAGGATGTAACGAGGAAAACCTTTAAACAAATGCTCGCAGGAAAAATCTCGGGAGGCTTTAGGAAAGCCTACCTAAACCAAAAAAGTATTATTGATTTATGTAGTTTCGGAGTACAAAGTGCAGTACAAGAGTAAGCGAGAGTGTGTAACGTGAATACATGTGTGTTCTAAGGGTAATATATATACATGATTATAACTGAAAATAACAACTTGAATGCCATGCTGATATTTCACCTAGAATCTCGTCATTCATTGATGAGGATCAGTCGTTATCCCTTAGGTTGATAAATGGAGTTGTGATGTCGTCGTTTGACCAAGTCCAAACGGTCATATGAGTAGAAATATTTATTCATAATTCTGTTCCTGAAAAATAGGAAATATACAACAAACAAATTCAAGGCGTTAGTCTAAGATGTAAGTCAAGACGTTACCTCAAGGTGGATGACCAAGATGTAGAACATGCTGAGTGAAAATTTTAGCGTTAAACAATTGCCCCCAAAATATTAAGGCTTTTCCATGCTGAAATACGAAAAGTCTTAATGTTTTGCCAAATGTCGCCTCGGTCTTGAATGGGAGTTGATGAGGTGGTTGGCTCGCACAGTTTACGAGGAATTAGGGCTATTATGGGCTTTGTAGGCGCCTGTAGCAGTCCCTTCATATTAATTTGATTTTTGAAAGAAACTAAATTTCTTCTCAAAATAGTCTCTACTCCACCGGCGCTAAATCCTCGTCCGTTTCCCGGTGAGTTTTCTCTTTCTTGCTTCTTCGTTTCATTCCGGTCGCCGTTATGGGTAAAGGCAAAAGGGTCATTGACGTCGAGGCTTCTCCTCCCAAGGGGTTTAAATGCTTAGGGTTCATTAGGAAAAAGGATGATGAACGGTGCAATTTCAGAGCGTCCCATGTTGATGCTCTGAAGAGGAACAACGTGTTTCCCCCCAACGCAGAGTTCCTTGTTGTAAGTGCTCCAATTTGAGCTTGTTAGAATTTTCGTTAGAAAATTAACGGAAGTTATAACATTTCTAACAATTCCTAACTATCCTAACATTTCTAACAAAGGGAGGGTAGAATGGGCATTGCCAAATGAAGTTAAACCAAGAAAAGCATCTTAAAAAGCAAAACAAAAGAATAAAACCATAAATAGAAAATTTGGAAACACAAAAATGGCCGGGTCAATTTGGTTTTTTGAAAAAGATTTTTATTCTTGTGTCCAAAGCCCGAAGTAGCAATTAATGAACGGTGCACGCCCTCGGATCCTTGTCCGCGCGGATACCTTTGCATTTTCGGGAGGGCTATAAATTGAGCCCTCCGAGTCACAAAAATAAGGAGGAAGAACACAAATGCAACGAAGTTACGGCGAAATATAGAGAGAAAACGGTGAGAATTCTCAAGAATTGTCACCTTTTTCTTTCCAATCTTTCCCAACTCATACTCATCCACTCACTCTCATATTAAAGCCCTAAACACTCATACACTCAAGCCAAACACTCAAGAACACAAGGAAGATTGGTAAACCCTCTTCTTCCTAACCCTAAATCTCATCCATGCATGCATCTTCAAACTACAAAATGTAGTTCTTTCATCTTCTTTCTCTAGATCTAAGAAGATCACCATGGAAGACCATCTCCATGGATGATCTTCTACAAAGATCAACATTATTTTCAAAGCTTTTCTTTCTTACTTGCAAAAATGCACTTTCAAACCCCTAAAAACCATTTTCAAGCACTAAATCTTGATTTCAAAGGGTAAAATCCCCCTCCCCAAGCAAATGAAATGCTTAGTCCTAATGTACCCCAAGGATGGTTTGGTATAGTTGATTCACCACTAAAATGTCTAGTGATCACTAACCAAAACCTAGGGAAATGGGGACAAGCATGGATGCAAAACCCCCCTTAAAATCATATTTTCTTTCTTGAGAAGTTGCTGTCCAGTAGCAATTTTCTCAGACCTCAGTCCATGGTCTTAATTTTTGGACACAGATGAACTTGGAATTTGGTGTTGACTACAAAACACTTTTTGTAGCCAACATCAAGAGCTTTCCAGACATATTTTTACCTTATTTTTTGGGTGAGTAAAACTCCTCTTTTCAATTTTTCTTTCAGAGGCTAGTTCATCAGCTTCTGGGAATCCAGATCTCATATCTGAGGTTTCCAGAAGGTTTTGACCCCTCAAATCTTCTCCAAAATGGAAATTTCTTTCACACAAAGTTTATTCAAGGAGTCTAGAGAAACTTTCATTCTCTGAGTTCATCCAGATTATGAAGTTTTAGGACCCTTGAATCCATTTCAAAATCAGGTGTCTGCTGCCATTTCCTTCTGGCAGAAGTGACTTCTCAACTTCAAAAGGTTTTTTGAGTACCAAATCTCAAACCAAAAATTCTCCAAAAAATCATGGGATCAGTTTAAAGTCTTAAAAGACATCCCAATTTTTACTTTTTCCAGTTTCAACTTATTTTGGCCAAAACACACACACACACACACACACAAATGATTTTCAGCTTGGAAGACTCGTTTTACGAGGCGCGTCGGGTGCACACTAACGTCCTTCCCGACGCGTAACATGACCTCCGAACCTAAATCTCTGATCTCGGGCTTTTTTCAAAGTTTTGGCCCTTCAAAATTAAAATGGCGTGGCGACTCCGTTTTTTCCGGGTTTTATTTGGTTTTTCAAAGAAACGCAAGAAAGCCGAATTTTTCCGCGAAAAAGGCAACACATCGTTACAGTGGCGACTCCGCTGGGGACTAAGCTTTTTAATAAAAAATGGTATTCGGTATATTGGTGGAAACCACTAAATTTCCCGTTATCGCCTCCTAACACGAGTCGGGGATAAATTGTGGTCTAACAATCCCACGTACCGGTATCACCGTTTTCAAAAAAAAAAAAGCTTTTGAGGGTCAAGCTTCCGTCCCGGCTTTGAAAATCATTTTTGTGTGTGTGTTGATTTTTGCACGGTTTTCATGTTGTTTTGGCCGCCTCGGAGAAAGTCAAAATTTTTGATTTATCGGAATAATGTCCCTAAACTGTCGGAATTTTCATGCTTTCGTGCTTATGTGCTCATAAAAAAAAAAAGGGTTCAAAAAAAAGAAGAGATTTTAAAAAAAAAAAGAAAATTTCCAAAAAAATCATGCATCATATTTTTAAGACACATAAAAAAAAAAATCTCTATTTTACTCAGAAAAAGAATATAGGCGCTTGCACACTACGCGCACGTGACCGTACACGCACACTACGTCCTTAACAGGGAAATCCTTGTCGCGGTCCGTTTGGTCTTATTACGCCTCTCGGATGAGCACGGGACTACCCAAACATCCCATGGAGCCTCGTGTCGACCATGCACTTGTCCGTGACACACTTTGTCAGAGACCCGGTTGGTTTTTAGTCCGGTCCGTGTCATGCCCCGTCCGTGTATAGACCTTTCCTTTCAAGCCTTTGTCGGCATACCGACTCAATATCTCTCGGGTCCCTAATCGCCGCTAATCGGTCGAAGTTACGCCGGTTTTCCGCCGCAGACTTTGACCAAGATATTGACCGGCGCCTTGACTTCGGCTCCGACCGGCACAAATTATACACCGACTCCAAGATTGACACGAGTCATCAAGGATTAATGGTTATTCCATGCCTAATTACGGCTTAGCGACGACAAGTCAAGATCAATAGCGGACATTTATCGGTCAAATCATGCCGACTTTTCGTCGAGCCCTCGGACACGATCTTGACTTTAACGTCGGCTTTGTCCGTAATTTACATCGAATGCTCGTTAAGACTCGATTACCCGCCGGACTTCTAGGATCATTTTCTTTCGGTCGGTGGGACCCGCTTGCCCTATAGGACCCTCGCCCGGGCTGTCCACCCCGGGAGGTCGAAATACGGGTGGAATACGAGGGGCTTATAGACGTAGTGACGGGGCCCACCGATCCGGGAATCGAGTAGTTTGCGAAAAGAAGAGCAATCTTTTCCAACCGATTAGGTTAATAAAACATGTTTTAAGTAAACGTGAACAAATAAGCGCATGTTGCATGAGCCAAAAGCCCAAACACCTACCCTCCTTCCATTCCTAGACATCGAACCTTCGTGTCCTTTCCCCGTGACTCCGCACAAAGCTTGGTTTCGGGCACCGGGTCACCGTTTGATCGGTTGGGAAGAGTCAAGCGCATCGTCGGCTTCGCCGTTTGTTCCGACTCCGGGTTTGAGAATGTACGCATCGGCCGGTAATGATGGGGATAACGTTGCTCCGTCCTCCAGAATCCCTCGGACAGGACAGATATTGGATCCAGTTGGTAGAGCAAATGAGACTTCGGCATGAGGCTCAAATTGATGACCTCTTTTGGGGGTAGTCGCAAGTCATGGTTTGACTATCGGTCTCAATTCCGATGGCACTTTTACCGCAAAGACAGAAGAGGGTTCTCCTCCTCTTCTTAACGATCCGGATACATCAAGATGCTACCCCAAGATTCCTATGTTTCCACCGCCAGGGACTCACGCCGCCGACTTACGGGGCAAGCGGCCCCCAAACAGCAGATCGGGGACGAAAGAGTTCGGTATCTTGTCGGTTGTCCCCTCTCAAGTGATGATCCCACAAATATCGGCTGAGTGATGAAAATCGGGGAACAGTTAAAGAAATATGGTCGGCCATCAAATCCACTGGAAGAACGCCGGAAACGGACGGCGAGGCCGGATTGAAGAGGCCACACGCCACTTTGGGACCTTAACAATATCCCAACCGGCGGGGCTACCTTGAAGGACAAACATATGCCCGTTCCCGGGACCTCAATATCTCTCATTATCCGGCGGAGTCCAATCACTCGCTACGAGGCGAGCCCGGCAGCGAGATCCCCGGACCGGTTCCACTCAAAGTCATTCCCGGCACCGCTCAACTGAGGTCCCAAATCCGCCACCGTAGTAGAACACATTTGGTGGGATATTTGTGGCTTGTCCCGATTGCCTTGAAAGGGACTATCGGGATTGGATACACGAGGACCGTCCTCCTAAGAAAAAGAAAATTTCCTCCGGCAAAAATTGAAGGAGAGATTCGAGGCCGGTGATAACAATGTGGGAACGCTCGGGGAGCCATCTCGGGGATTTGATTATTATGTACTCTACTCCGGTCGAGTCTTCCCAAAGCAAAAGGGATAAAAGAGCAGAAAAGCCTTGCCAACGACGGAATTGAGACCTTCGGATACCGCAGTACTTGCGAGCAAAAGTCCAACCCCCTCGGGGTCGCCAAGAGTTCGGTTTGTCCGGCTCCCGAATATACACCGACGAAGAAAAACCGACGCCGATCTGGCGCTCCCACTCAATCAACATGTTATTGGAGATGGCAACCGCCACAAAAGGCATCGGTATAACCCGGGGGCTTCGGCAAAGACTCTACGCCTCGCAAGAAAAAGGCACGAAGTGACCGGCTTGATGACTCTCCATCCCGAGACAAGGACCAAATCTATGATCCTCACCTATATGGGAGTATGATCACCTTCGCGATGAAAGATTTGCCAAGAGATGTCTCCCAACACAATGAAGCTTTGTACATCACTATTCGGCTCAACACCATGTCACTCCTGGGGTATTAGTGGACAATGGATCATCGGTAAATGTCCTTCCCTCGGCATGATGAGGGCCCTCCGCATAAATGAAAGGCGCGTGATCCCATCTACCGGGTCAAAGCCTACGACGGTTCGTCTCGTCCCATTGCAGGGACGGTGACTCTGGAACTGCAGTACGAAACCCAAATGGTGCCCGCGAAGTTCCATGTAATGGATATCCTCCGAGTTCACGGCCCTACTAGGGCGCCCTTGGTTGCATCACATGAAAGCCATAGCCTCCACTCTCCACCAATGCGTCAAATTCATCAACCGGCGGGGAGACCTCGAAGTCATAAGGGGTGACGGTTTCCTCATAGGGAACGAAGGCGAAACAATAGCCAAGAACGCCCACGGTCAAACAGGGGCTACATCCTTCAAGAGGCAAGTCTCGCCGGCATCCTTTGGAATCCAGCAATGCCAACTATGTCGACACACTCAAGCGAGCGGACTCAGAAGAAGTTCGATTCATCAAATTTAATTGCTATTTCCAACACTTGGAGGCGTCTTGGAAGGAAATGCTGAACACCGCCATGATACGAGCACACAAGTCCGGTCCTCAATCACGAGATTTGTCGGTATTCTGCAAACCCATTCTTTGGCCTCGCCGGGCGAGGAGATTTTCATGATAAAAGTCGGCAAACACCGACGGACTCGGCTCGAATCTATGAACGTCGTGTGGGACGTCCTCCTTGGCGAACTACCGCCAAGCCTTTCCGCTCGAGTATGGGACATGAGATTTTTCTAGCCGCTCACCGAGACGCAATGCGTCCTTACATCTGGATTGAGCGATCGGATTGTGACGAAACGGAAGTCCCGGAATTGAGGAAGATCCCTACATCCACATGCTCGGTTTTCGGATGCCAAACACGGTTGATTACGGTTCGAGACAAAGAGATGATAGCAACGGCGAAGAGGGAGCACAGAGACCATGCCTTTCCCGAGTTGTGAAGCCACCAACAGCGATGCCGCTAAAGAATTGGGAAACTCTCTCGGGCCCGTCCGCGACCAAGGAGGAAATGATCACCAAGCTTGGATTGGTCCCCGATCCTTTCGTGTCAACCTTTGTAAAGTCCTCCGAGTCTCTCATTGTTGAGTTCGAGTCTCTCGAGTCGTCCAGACGGCCTCACGCTGAAGACTACGAGTCTGTAGCCAACGTTGTATTCCCCTTCGTCTTCAATGAAATGATGAACCTTTCGAGTATCCCTTAATTGCCACTTTAACTAATGATGAATTAACTAATAATCTAAAAACAGTTAATAACGATTCACTAGATGAAGAGGCGGACACATTAAATGAACAATATATCAAAGAAATCTTTAAGCGGGTTGTCAGGAAAGAGGAAAATCGAGCCCAAGTGCCGAAGAGATTTTGACAAGTGTGAATTTGGGAACTACGGAAGAGCCTAAAGAGACGCAGATTGGTAGTTTCTTCGAAGGGAGAAAGGGTTGCCCTAATCGAGCTGCTAAAAGAATTCGTGGATGTGTTCGCATGGTCCTATAAAGATATGCCGGGCCTCGATCCTTCCATAGTTGAGCACCGAATACCGCTCGACCCGGAAGTCAAGCCGATGCGAAGCTAAGAAGAATTAAGCCCGAATGGTCCTTACAAGTGAAAGAGGAAATAGAAAAGATGCTCGGGCGGGGTTCATCGGGGTCATTGAATACCCAACATGGGTGTCCAACATAGTGACGGTGACCAAGGCCAACGGAAAGATCCGATCTTTGCGTAGACTTCGAGAGACTTGAACAAAGCCGGTCAAAGACGATTTCCCCACACGAAACATCGACATTTTGGTAGATTCCACGGCCAACCACGAAGTCAAATCTTTCGTCGATGGTTTAGCAGGCTACAACCAAATCAAAATGGCGAGAAGAAGATCAAGCCAAAACGGCCTTCACAACCCCTTGGGGCACATGCGCTACACGGTCATGCCATTCGGACTAAAGAATCTTTGGGGCTACGTACCGAGAGGGCGGCTACGGCTCTGTTCCATGACATGATCCACAAAGAAATTGAGGTCTATGTGGACGACATGATAATACATTCCGAGAGGATCGGATGGCCGGCACTTTGTTGATTTGAGAAAATTCTTCGGCCGCCTCCGAGACCACGACATGAGGCCGAATCCGGCCAAGTGCACTTTCGGTGTAAGACGAGGCAAAGTACTAGGATATATGGTGACAGAACGGGGAATCGAAGTAGATCCCCGAGAAAATCAAGGCGATAGTTGAAATGAAGCCACCACGGACAACGACGTAAGTGAAATCCTTCATGGGAAGGCGCAATACATAAGCCGCTTTGTAAATCAGTGACCTCGATCTGCGAGCCAATCTTCAAGTTGATGAAAAAGAATGCCTACACGAGAATGGACCCCGGAATGTCGGCTTGCCTTTGAGCAGTTAAAGGCATACCTTGTGAATCCCCCGATTCTCCGCCCACCACATCGGCAAAAGCCACTCTTGCTATATCTAGCATCACGGATACGGCAATTGGGGCTATGCTAGCTCAAGAGAAAAAAGATTCCAAAGTCGAAAACGCCATCTATTTCGTAGCGAAAGCTCCAAGGAAGCGAACTCAATGCTACGCTTGCGAGAAGACTTGCGCGGAGTTTGGTGCAGGTAGTGGGAAAGTTGAAACACTACATGCGGTCTCACCCGATACATCTTGTTTCAAGGATAGACCCCATCAAATATACTGTTCGACAAGCCTTCCATCTCCATGAGATTGGCAAAATGGTCGTTCTTTTTGGCCGAATATGACATCGCTTATGTTTCAAGGAAATCCGTAAAAGGACGCATAATGGCGGGAACATCGGCCGATTTCCCAAGTGATGAGTCAGAGGACTGAACCTCAATTTCCCGATGATGGAATCTTCGCTCTAGAAGGAGAAAATCGGCGGCAACTCTTCTTCGACGGGCGTCAAACAAAAGGGGGAACGGGATAGGAATGCTTACGGTCGATCCCTCGACGAACACACCCCCATAGCGGTAATGAACCGAAGTCACCAACAACTGCTTGAATATGAAGCTTGCATAGCCGGGTTGGAAGCCGCCCTTGAAAGAAATATCAAGGAATTGGAGGTGTACGGTGACTACGCCCTCATCATCAATCAGGTCTCTAACAAATGGAAGACCGTGGATCCGGGTTTGCGAAGTATCATGCTTACATGGAAGAGTTAATAACTCGGTTCAAAGAAATCGGCTTTCATTACACTGCCAAGAGACCGAAAACAGGTTCGCGAGATGCTCAGGCTACACTAGCCTCTCTTGTCGAAATACACGAAGGAAAGTCTCGTTAAACCATTCGAGTCGGGAGAAGAGAAAACCCCGCCTATTGCTTCGAAATTAAAGCGGAAGCGGGCGATCAATGATCCACTGGTACACTCAGTTACCGGTACTGAAGGATGGCGAGGCCTCTTTCAAAAACGAAGATGGGGAATATAAAGAAGGAATCAAAGCAAAAAGTCTCTCGGCCACAAGCGGCTCGCCTCCCATTATGTTCTTTTGGGAAACATGTTATACAAAAAACGTTATCAAGGCCCCCTCTGCGATGTATCGGCAAACAAGAGGCTACCGAACTCATGAAAGAAATACATGGTGGTACTGCGGCCCTCACATGAATGCTCGAGCTACGATGCAAATCATGCCGAGAATGGGGTATTTTTGGATCACCGTGGAAGCCGGCGCATCCGGTTTGTCAAAAGCTGCGACAAATGTCGGCGATACTCAAATCTTAATCACTTGCCTCCTCACGAGTTATCTTGCATGACAACCCCTTGGCCTTTCGTCACTTGGGGAATTGATGTCATAGGCAAAATCACACCATCAGGCAGTAACGGCCACGAGTTCGTCCTGGTAGCTGTGGATTATTTCACCAAGTGGGTTGAAGCCAAATCCTACAAAATCCTCAATTCAAAGAAAGTCGCCCTCTTCATCAAAGAAAACATCATGTGCCGATACGGGTTGCCGGCCGAAATCATTTCAGATAATGGATCCCACTTCGAAGGGGAATGTGAAAAATTCTTTGGCGGAATTCCGAATAACCCGTCACAAGTCATCACCCTACGGGCCCCAAACCAACGGAGCCGTCGAAGCGGCAAACAAGACTCTGGAAAATATCATCGGAAAATGGGCTGTCAGGTAGAGATTGGCCCGAGAAGTTACACTTGGCACTCTGGGGCTCTGAGAACATCGGTCGAACGGCAGCGGGAAACACCTTTTGCCCTCACATACGGAATGGAAGCCGTACTCCCAATCGAGTGGAAATACCCTCGCTCAGGTATACTTCTTTGGAAAGCCAAATCAACGAGGTCGAATGGCTCCGAGTCGCCATGACGAATTGGCCCTACTGGACGAACGCCGGCGAAGGCCATGGAACACAGCCGGGCCTACCAAGGAAGAATGGCTAGAGCCTTCGACAAGAAAGTAAAGCATCGGGAGATCCGAGAAGGTGATCTCGTTCTAAAAGAAAAGCCCCCAGTCCGTATCAACCCTCTCGGCAAATGGGAGCTGTATGGGTCGGGCCATATGTCGTCCGAGAAGATCTTCTCCCGGAGGAGCTCATGCAGCTTCGCGAGACCTCGACGGGAATCCCTTTGTACACCAGGTGAATGGTGACAAGGCTGCGCGAGATACTACGCGTAAAAAAAAAAAACAAAAAAAAACAAAAAAAAAGAGTGCTAAAAGAGTAATACCCAACTAGGTTAGAAACCCGAAAAGGGCGGCCTAGGTAAAAAACGAGGTTGCACAAACAAAAAAAAAAAGAGACCAAAAAAACAAAAAAAGAGTGCTAAAAGAGTAATACCCAACTAGGTTAGAAACCCGAAAAGGGCGGCCTAGGTAAAAGACGGGGTTGCACAAACAAAAAAAGACCAAAAAAAAAAACAAAAAAAAAAAAGAGTGCTAAAGAGTAATACTTGACTAGGTTAGAAACCCGAAAAGGGCGGCCTAGGTAAAAAACGAGGGTTGCACCAAAAAAAAACAAACAAAAAAAAAAAAAAAAAAAAAAAGAGTTCACCGGTTTGAACTACGAAGACTGAGCTCCTCAAAATGAGGAACGTAGGCGGCGGAAACGGTTCGGTCTAAAGCACAAATAAAAGCCATACTTTGGCATCAATACAATTGGTCGAGACCATGAAAGCGTCTCGAAAAACTCTAAAGCAATTCAAATGTTCATTACAAGTTAAAAGCTCTTTGATGAGTCTAAGCCCGATTCATTCCTACAGCGGCAGCTTTGCTAAAAGAAAACTAAGATACATAATCAAACTAATGTGTACGTCATGGCAAGAAAGGGATACTTGGAAACCTAAGAGTCACTCCAAGCCACTCGTCTTGGTCTCTCCCTTCTTCTTCCCCCTCAGGAGTCTTTCTCTTCCCGAGCAGGAAAAATGTCGGTATTCCTCCTACCAAGCTTCGGTATAGGAACAAGGTCTATCAAACCAGCCTCTGTCGGGGCCTTAGTAGCCCTAGCGTCATCCCTCATCTCCTGTAGCCTAGGCGGTAGCATAGGAGCCCTCCTCTCTGTCTCTTGACGTAAGCCTCATAGTCGGTCACGGCGTCCCGCTCCGGTCATGAGGATTGGCCCTCGCCTCGGCCCTCCTCCTCTCGAAGCTTGATCGGTCCTCCGCACCTACAATGGCCTCACGCCGTCTCAAAATAGCCACCTGAGTCTCTCCCGGATGCCCTCGTACCAATCCGGGTACCAAGTGGTCGGGAACACCGGTCTCGGACGCTGAGAATGACCCGAGGAGGAAAGGCATCGTACCTCCATACTCGGGAAAGAAATGGAAACACCGAGGGATCATCCATGGAAACAAGAGCCACCACCACTGGTAGCTATATCATCAAAACCCTCCAAAGGAACTGCTCCAAGCCAAAGCTGTCTCGGGACCCGAGCCGGAATGTAGAAGCTGGGTGAAAGCCAGGAAGCATAACCACATGGGACCCGTCTGAAGCACTCTGCGAGTCTCCACCCGCCAATAAGGCACCAACCATCGATATCTTCGGTGCGGCGACCCGCCATCCAACGCTCCCACGAGCCACGATCATCAAAATCTACATCAACACCTCTCTGGCAAAAGTCCAAGGCACGATCATATCGAGAGGTTTCCCGAAGAACCCCCAAACGCTCCATCGGCCCACGGGGTCAAGAGAAACGGGCTGCCCTCTACGCATATACCGTCTCCGGTAGCTAATGTCGAGAGCATGGAAGGTCTCCCCCAAGATCAAAGGAACGACATCTACGCCGGGCGACAGTGAACGACAACATCCGGCGAGACCGATGGCAGATCCCAAAGGAATAGACCATGAACAGGGTGCCAAACATACAAAGTGCAAAGGCATCCCAATAGGCATCATCCACCAAGCCTAGGCCCCTAAATCTGTCGGGAAGACCGGAAATATCGAGATGATCGGGACCGCGGATCATACCTTGCGCTTCCTCCGGGGAAAGATGAAGGAGGACGCACAACTTGTCAACAAAAGAAGCTCCTCCGGACCAAGGAATTGCTATCTCCTCCACCTCCGGACCTCCAAGCAAGGCCCGAAATTCTTCCACAGTCGGAACAATCTCGTTGAAGGAAAGGCAAAAGACATGCCTTCTAGTATCCCAAAACGAAGAAGAAGCCCTTAAGAGGTCATAATCCGGAACCAATTCTTTGAGAGACCACAAGCATCGTACCTTGTACCGTTCTTCAAAGAAAGACCTTCTCTCATGCATAATTTCCCGGGACCAATCCTTGAACTTGTTGAAAAATGACATTTGGGACTCTTGGGACAATTTTGAGGGAGCTTTTCTAAGGCTTTCCATGGTTTTTTCTCTCTTCTCCCCGAAAATGGCTGTTTGAATTTGGAGGTTGAAGAGGATATTTGAATTTGAAATAAAGCAAGACAGTCTGGACCAAAATTAAAGGACACTGTCGGATGCGGGATTCCTCCGCGCGGATGGGATTGCTTCCCCGAAAAAAATTTGCAACGAGTCAAGTGCTACACCAAAAGGAATATTCCGTCCAGGTTGCTCGAAACTTGTGCAAAAACCTCCCAAACCGAGTCCACATACCAAACACCCTGGCAAAAAAAAAAAAAAAAAAAAAACTAAGGCTCATGCAACACTGCATTCATATTGCATTGCATTCATAAATAAAATCCTAAATTATTACATTCCAAAAAAAAAAGGAGAGTGTACAAAAAAAAAACAACAAACAAACATAAATAAAATCCTAAATTATTACATCAAAAAAAAATGTGCATGATCTGTACAAATCTAAATCTCAAAAAAAAAAAAATCAATCGGAGTCTCCAGCACCCGATGTCTCCCCCCGGCCCCTCTTGCGACTCGGGCCCGCCTCGTCAGGAGCCCTGAAAATCTCAGGCTCAGAATCGTCCTCGTCTCCAGAGAGAGGCTCATCAGGACCAACCGGCACGCTCTGATAGGGCAAGCCGAGATCTGCGAAAAAGTCGTACCCGAAGGTGAAGGCGTCAGACTCCTGCACGTACGAAGACGACCCGCCATGCCGCCAGACGTGTCCCTGCCCGTACGGATCCCCAAGAATGACGTGATCCGAAGGCAGTGCCGCGCGGTGATCAATGAGAGGAGAAAGAGGGGTCTCGGAAGAAGTCTCCGAGGGAATAGGAGAAGCCTCCCGTCGGACAGGTGCCGGCCGTGGTCTCCTCGCCCTAGCCTGAGGCGCCCCGCAAGCAACCATCCTCCGTATGAACCTCTTGGCTCCGATCACTTGCTTCGTCAGTGTCTCGACGACCACCTCACGCACAAAAGCAAAAGCGTCAAAAAAAAAAGAGGAAGTGATGCTAGAGATGGTGAAACAAAAGAAAGAAAAGAAGGGGAAAAGGTGAAGCCATACCTTCATACCCGGACGAGGCCGGAAAGCTCGTGGAAGCCGCTCGGGCTGAGGGATCTGCACCCTCAATCGGACCCCATCCTGGATGTAGGAAAAATCCGTCCGAGGGTACCGCGGGATCCCAAGCCCCTCCCTCTCCAAAACACAGGCATCCTCGGCCTCCTCAAGACGAACGTCGCATATGGCTCGATCGCCACGAAGTCCGAGAAGTCTTGACTGCTCGGTAATCATCCCAGGTCACGGACCGATCGCTCGGATGCATCATATCGGCGGGAGGCCCCACCGGTGTCCTCAAAGGCGAGTTCACGCCATGCTGGCGCGTCACCCTCTCTCCCAGATAGTAGACGTCGCAAGTCAGGCCCCTCAAAATCCTCCATTGCCGCCGTCCGGATCTCGGCGCCCTTCGGGTGCGCTACCTCAGAAGCGATCCCGGGGAAGAATATCATCCCCTCATCCGTCTCGGCCTCCGTCAAAGGAAGGCAATCCGCGTACACGAGAGTCGTACGCCCTGGAGCTTATCTTTTCCCGGGCGGGCTTGGACCAAGGCTGCATGGCCGGATACGCCCGACGTACGCCTCGAGTGCCTCCACACCGTGACGTGGAAAAACTCCAACGCCCATACTGCGAAAGGTAAAAATCCAATCAATCCGGTGCAAATAAAAGTGCGTGCTCAAAGGAAAGAAGGAAAGCAAAAAGAGAGCTTATACCTCCGGAGCGAACTCAAGCGGTACAAGTGAGCTCACGGCCTTCCGGTGTATCTATCAAGAGCGAAGTACGGCTCGGCCGGCCCGGCCTCCCCCGGGAAATATCTCCAACCGTCTCCATGTCCTCCAAGGACCTCGGCAAGGCAAAGCTGCCGTCCCCTCGGCATGACCAAGAGCGTGCTCGAGAAAGTAAACCACGAGGAAGGACCTAGCAATCTGCTCGGCGCTAAACCTATCCTCCCGGCCTCGTAACTCGCGATGGTCTCCACGATCTTGCCGAAGACCACGGCATACTCCATCCCCATCCCCTTTTTGGGAATAGGGAAAATCCAAGAAGAGCTGCGAGTCCGCGTCATCGCGTAGCCATCTCTCCACTCAATCTTTGCGTCCATTGAAGGACAGGACCGTGATCGCGGCATAGTCGGAAGGCGTAACAGTCGCCTCGCCCCGAAGAAGTGGAAGGTGTGGGTCGCGTCCCACCGGTCTTTGCGTGAGCAAACATCAAGCCCTTGCACTTAGGGAACTTGACCAGTCCCCTCAAGCACTCGACAAACTCCCAGAGCCCCGTCTCGACAACGATCTGTCTCGGACTCGGCAAAGCTCCTCGGCCCGCGTTCGGAAGCCGATCCCACAAGTCAATCACAGACTCCACCGATCCTCGAGTCTTCATCTTGTTCAGCTGCTCCGTCACAAAACGGTTTCCGCCCTGTAAAAAAAAAAAGAGAAAATGTCAAAAGATTGCATTTGCATTAAAAAAAAAAAATTCGACAGCATAACAGCATACAATGAGCATAGCCCCATTTTTCTCGCATGAAAGAAAACAATTTGCAAGTCTCAATGCATTCATCAAAAAAAAAAGAGGATGCATTCCTACGGAAGTAAAAACTCCGTCCCATTTTCAACAAAAAAAATGCATACATGCATATCATCCATCTTACATTCCTACGGAAGGAAAAATCCGTCCCACTTTTCAAAAAAAAAAATCCTAAACATACATACATCTCATATTGGCAAAATGCCCATTCTTTCCAAACAAAATGCATGCATTGCATCATTATTCATCAATATCAAAATTCAATTTCAAAAAAAATCATCATCATCAAGAACATGCAATATTCAATTCCAAAAAAAAAAATCACAATTCTTCGAATTTTCACATGAAATTTTCGAATTAAAAAAAAAAATGTGGCGAAAATGCCAATTCTTTTCCCAAGCAAAATGCACAAATTCATTGCAACACTGCATATCATCAATATCAATATTCAATATTCAAAAAAAAAAAATTCAAAAATCATCCAAAAATTTCAAACAAGAAATCGACAAGAGGATCAAGAGGATTCGAAATATACCGTTCGGAGATGCGGATCCGAAGCCCAATGTTGCCAAGCGTCGGGGTAATGCTCCTCCTCGACCGATTGCGAAAGATTGTAATGCCTCCTCATCCGGACGAGCTCCAATCGCCTCTCCGCTACCGGGCCACGTCCTTGGCCTTGAAAAGCGCCTTCCCCGTGTTCCATTGCTCAAAAAATCGAAGAAATCGGACGAATTTTGAAGCTTCTAAGGCCAAAAATGGCTGTTCTCCTCGGCTTCTCTCTCTCTGCTCTCGACAGTTTCAAAAAAAACTGAATGGGGAAGGAGAAGGGCGTTGGCCCTAATTAATACCCCTGACTTTCCATCCCTATCCGCGCGGATGAGATTGCAAGGGTCAAAATGACCCTTTTGCCCCTTAAAATTTCAGGACTCTGCAATTCAGTCCCCAACTTGACAGAGTTAACCAAAGTTAACCAAAGTCAGCCCCTTGTCATCAAAATCACCCCCGGCAGTCAAACGTAAGACCGAGTGCCCCGAGAAAGATAACGGATCCCGTATCTTTCATCAAAATTACCCCCGGCAGTCAAACGTAAGACCGAGTGCCCCGAGAAAGATAACGAGATCCCGTATCTTTCATCAAAATTACCCCCGGCAGTCAAACATAAGACCGAGTGCCCCGAGAAAGATAACGAGATCCAACACTTGAGACTGTTGGATAGGACCCCCCCCCCCAGAAAGATGCAGATATTGACCTCATCGATCTGGAGCAAGAAGATGATGATGCCCTCCCATTATCCAGGCTAAGGAAGAGGTCGACCGGCGACCAAGTACTTGGGGGTGGAAGGCTCAAAAGACGTCGGGCTCTGACCATCCCTCTTCCCGTATTCCTCTATTTGATAGCACAAAATTTGTGCAGGCTGAAGTGGCCAGGCTCAGCGAGGTGCCTCCCCTCACCTTAATTGATAGCACATGCCACCGACATCCTGAACTAAGATACGGCCAGGTCATCGTAAGACGGGCTGTTGATCCTAACCTGCAGGCTCAACTTACTAAGAAGGGATTTACTCCTGAGGAGTATATCGAGAGATCTGGACTTCTGCATAGCGAGGTATTTCTTGACCTCTCTTGATATTGTGGTCGTTTTGCTTTGTTTTAACTTTAATCGCCCTGTCAACTGGACCCTTATGCTTTGCTTTTATGCAGTCTCTCACTATCAATGAACAGGCCAAAAGCAGCTGGAGGGCTGCTTTAGAGCAAGAGAAGCTGGCTAAGATCCAATATGCTCGGAAATGTCAGGAGGTGACTGAGCTGAGGGAGGAGCTGGTGGATTCCAATTCTGCTTACAACTCCCTAAAGCTGCTCCATACTGATACTGAGAAGGAGAAGGATGAGGCACTATTTGAGCTGGTGTAGCCAGGGAGGAGGTAGGCATACTAAGGGAAAAGGAGCAAGAGCAAGTTTTCAATGAAACTGAACAGGTCGAGCAACAGAGGGAAAAGGAGCAAGAGCAGCAAGAACCAACTAATGATGACCCAGTTAGCTAATTCCCTTTCTTTGGACCCACTTTTGTAACCGAACAAGTAATTTGAAACATTTTTTTTCTTTTGAATCGTGTAATCCATGCCTTGGCCCAGCTTTTGGGAGGTATCTAACTTAAAATATTTGTTTGTTCAAGTCCTGGCCCGCCTTTGGGGGACTTGCTTTCATTTAATCGTAGTTGACTTTCATACTTGAATCACCTTATCTGGATCCTTATTTGTATTTACTTGTCGAACTAGACTGAATTGATGATCGACCAAAGTCTTGGATGAAGAGCAGTTGGTGATTTAACGAAGCTGACTAAGGTTGTGGTTGAGCTTTGTATTTGAGAACGAGGTCGACTAAGAGTCGGACTTGTTAGAGGAATGAGATTGACTAAGAGTTGAATCTGTTAAGGAACAAGACTGCCCTAAATCTTCAGTCGGACCTGTTTAGGAACGAGGTCGACTTAGGACATTGGTCCAGTCTGTTTAAGGAACGAGACTGCCCTAAATCTTCAGCCAGAACTGTTTAAGAACGAGGTTGACTTAGGACATCGGTCAAGTCTGTTAAGGAATGAGACTCCCCTAAATTTTCTGTCGGACCTGTTTAAGAACGAGGTCGACTTAGGACATCGGTCAAGCCTGTTAAGGAACGAGACTACCCTAAATTTTCTGTCGGACCTGTTTAAGAACGAGGTCGACTTAGGACATCGGTCGAGTCAGTTAAGGAACGAGACTTCCCTTAAATCTTTAGTCGGACCTGTTTAAGAATGAGGTCGACTTAGGACATCGGTCGAGTCTGTTAAGGAATGATACTGCCCTTAAATCTTCAGTCAGACCTGTTTAAGAACGAGGTCGACTTAGGACATCGGTCGAGTCTATTAAAATGAAGTCGACTAAGAGTCAGACCTGATTTGAAGGAAGCATAGAACAACTTGGTTTGAATAGAACTACAGCTTTATTGAAGTAGTTGAACGATTACATAGAAAACTGAAGACTGAAACTGCAACAGGAACTAAAACTAAAAAGTAGTATTTAAAAGTAAATTTGCTTGACAATTATATATGATAATTCAGCTGTAGTTTCCTTGTTGGTGGCCCCTGAGTTATGTTTGATCAAGAGGCTTAGGTCGCACATGCTGGTTCGATCAATTATAACTGTGTCTTCTCTGACCATAGAATCTTGACTATCCCAAATTCAATCTTGGCTGCCTTGGTTCTGGTATACCTCCTCCGGCTAGCTCGCCTTCAGCAGGTCTAGCTCTTTTCACAAACCTGTCTAGCCTTCCACTATCGACCCACCTTTGGATGATCCGTTTCAAACTCATGCATTCTTCAGTAGTGTGCCCAGTATCCTTGTGGAACTCACAGAATCTACTGTTATCGCTTTTGAATTTGTTTTGGAGATTCATAGGAGCAGGAGGGCCCAGGTCGACTGTGTTCATTATTTCTGTTCGACTCACAGTCAGGGGGTGAAATTCTCAGGGATTCTTTCGGTCGCCCTGGTCCTGTTCTTTCCATTGTTGTGATTGTTATTTAGTTTGGCCTGACATTCTTTAGTCGACTCTGCGCCTTCAGAATGTTTCGAGCCTTTGTCTTTTTTCCTTTCTTTCCTCTCTTCAGCTATGGCCACATCGTAGGCCCTTTCAGACAATTCCTGCCTGGTAGTCACACTCCTAACCTGTAGCTCGTAGTCTAAGTCAGGAGAGGATACCCCATTCCTGAAGCAATTGATAACTTCCCTGTCTGTTAGGTCCTCTTCTATTTGGTCGACCAACTCCTTGAACTTGGTGTAGTAAGTCATCGAGCTCTCAATTTTGCCCTGAGTCAAGTTGTTCAAGTCGGTGACCATCTTCTTTCTGGCCCCCGCTATCGAGAAACGATCGAGAAATTTCCTCCTCATATACTCCCAAGAGGATATGCAGCCTGGTGTCAATCCACGAAACCAAGTCAATGCTGCACCTGTGAAGGTGCTGGTTAGTGCCTTGCACATCACTGACGACTGTCGAATTGCGTCAAAAGTAAATTTCAACTCAAACTACCTATGATTGATTTGTAGATAGGGTAAGTAGGGTCGAACCACCGAGACACGTATTCAAAGTAGAAAAAAAAATTATTGCTCTAACAAAGATTAAAAAAACGAGGGTTTTGTTGTTTTAAAAACTAATGCTTTTGAAGAAATAACTAAAATTGTATAGAAGAGATTTTAATAATAAAATGGAATTCCCGGAATTGGTTTCACAATTATGCTGAAATTTCAATAATCATCAATCAAAGTATACTTGGGGTTTGTTCTTACAAAATTATGACTGGGACACTTAGGCGGGTGATTTGCAATCAAGTGTCTCCAATTAATCTATTCCCTTGGCCCGTTCATAGATTAATTAAAAACCCATTTAGAAAATAAGAACAACAAGAACCACAATTCTTATGGATATTTTGGCGGGGATTTAACAAATTGTCATTATCAAGCAAAGACTAATTACAATTGAGAATTTGAGGATTCACAATTATAATTCAAGAATAGTCAAGAACAAATATGGCATTCAACATAAATATTCCAAAACTCCATTAAAAATCTACTTGATAATCCCAAGTCTACAATGATGAAAATAAAAACTTAAAGCATAAAATTGTTACCTCCAATCCCAAGAACTAGATGTTTAGCTACCAATTACAAGCATGATGAACACCAAGAAAATGTAAAAAGATGATACTCCCTATTTCTCTCTAGCTCTTTCCTTTTTTTAAAAAGAAACCTCTCCACAATCTAAATAACGTACTGTAAGGGAACAAAGAGATGAAAGACCATCCATCTTCTTCAAATGTGCACTTTGGCCCCTTGTAGACTTGGAAAAATTGCTACCTTCCTTTGTGAATTCCTCTATTTACAATTAGGTCCCTGAAGATTCTGAAATTTCACAAAATGCTTCCAAATTGCTCATATCTTCACTTGAACCCCTGAAAACTAGAAAAACACTAAAACACCCATTAAAACACACAAAAATCAAGGATTAAGCTAAGAATAAGTTTATGAAGTATTAAATAAATGGATGAGTGTAAAACTCACTCATCAAATACCCCCAAACTTATACAATTGCTAGTCCTCGAGCAAACACTAAAATAAACTATAAACAATATAAAACTAAACTGACACAAAACTAAAAACAAATTAATCTACCCGATAATTAACTATGTCCCCACATTCTTGTCTATTCCACAATTGCATAAATCACAAATTATCATCAACCGCGGGATAAAATACCTTTTACTATGCAAGTATCAATATATTTTCCCATTAATTTTGGTATCTTAATTAATCATTATAATCATGCCATAAACCTCTATGCGTGAATATCATCTCTCCTTTTGTTTTCAAACAAGATCTATTTTTATAAAGCTAAGTACACCAATCATCTTTTATTTTCTTGACTTTATCTATCAAATAGCAACACTTCAAAAAAAAATATGAGTACTACCTCGAATTTCACAACATAACAACCACTTACACCCCCCCCCAAACTTGATCATTTAAGCACATTACGTTAAGATCTTCTACCGTTCAAGTATGGTACACTGTAGAAGCGAACTCAATGCCCCTAATACTAGGTAGAGATTTATTACTTTATACTCCTATTTGGCAAGGAAGCATCGTCGCAGCGAACGTCGTGCCCCGAGCTACTTTAGGAATATTTATTTAAAGATTTGAGAGTTAGCCACTTCGGTATCGAGCTTGGTACGGACCATCACGGCGGTCAAGCTCTTCCTCCATAACGTTACTGCATACCCAGAAATCTGGTAAAGCTAGAATAATCCCTAACCAATTATTCTACACGTCTGGAGGTATCACCGAGTATCAGTTGAATTGCCATTGCTCTCATTCCCCTTCCATTTGATTTCACTTTAAATTTATACAAGACACCAAGGGAGGTATCACATCACATAATTCCATACACATCTGAGGAGTACCCATATTTTGATTTTCATGATGTTGCTATTTAGTAAACAAATTCAATAAATTGAAAGATGATGGTGTACTATAAACTTGATAAAAGAGACCAAAATTATCAACAAATAGATTATTAACAAGAGTACACTAATTTGCTAATTAAGAGATTTATGACACAACTTTAACCTTTAAGCAATGTACCAAAATTAATCGAAAATATACCAAGACTTGCATATACGGATTATCACACCACATTATCCTCATTAGAGGTCACAAAAGATCACATGCAATTATGGGGAACACCAAAAATGTTAACAAAACTTTTGACTATACAAGAAAAGGACATAGCTAACTACTTTTTTTTCATTTTCATTTTTTTTCATTTTTTTTTAAACTAAATTAAAACTAACCTAAGAAACACCAACACAAAGTATATACATTTCCCACGCCCAAACTTAATATGCACATTGTCCCTAATGTGAATAAATATATATATATATATATATATATATATATATATATATATATATATATATATATATATATATATATATATATATAAATAAAAAGGATGAGATACTTACAAAGTCAATCAGACGGGAGACCCGCACTACGGGCAATGTTCTTCACCCGTGCATCCAACTTCTCCACATTTGCATTTATTTTCTCCATGCACGCTCTCTGAGATTCCAACTCCAACAAAACTTTCTCCAACATACCCTCCATAGAAGCGCCACTAACTGGTGGTGGGGGTAACCGTAAAAGAGGTGCCGGAATTGACTCCGGAATTGACTCGGGACCAAGGTCTTCCACCTTCCAATTTCTCTCATCCCGAACCCACTTTCGATTTTTATCCGGAAGCAAAATACGGTTCGCCAAAAGATCACGTCCCAAATAATAATTCCCCTCTTCTGATGTGATCATACCTATTTGAATACATTACTGCAAATCCAATCGATCACTACCCTTCACCGCTGACAACTTTCTTATCTCGCTTTGAAATTCCAAGTGAATAGCTATTGGTGTGATCAATCCAGCAATTGCAATCACTCCCTTTTTTGCCTTACCCACTTTCTCAAAATGTCTTGCCAAGTATGATCCTGAATCTACCTTTCTTTTTGAGACCATACACCATAAAAAATACAACTCATCCCTTCTAACCGAACCATCACTTCCACCCCGTGCAAACAAAGTTCTTCCCATTACCCGATGCATATAGCGAAAGCAAGGATTATCAATAGATGTAGTTTTCGAATTTGATGCATGATAAGTAACCTCTTTAGAAATCTTATACCAAAAACTATTTTGCACAAACTCTCTCTCTCATTTATTCTCCTTTTACCCCCATTTGGAAAATGAAAAATTTCATTGAACCCATTAAGAGAGAAACTAAATTCTTTATTAAAAAGTCGGAAAGTAATCCGCCCCTCTGGTGGCCCATCCAACACTTCCACTTTTACCAAACTCAAAAATTCCAATGTCAGCCTTGAATAAGTTGGAAATTTAAGAGAAAGAAAATATGCCCACCCCACATTATCAACCAAATATGCAAAATCATCAACCAAACCCAATGTCGAAAGCACCCTATCATCTACATAACGGGTACTCACAATTTTTTGCCCAACCAATTTTTCAAATCGAACCTTTTGCATTTCATCACGAAATTCAATACCAAACACATTATCAACATTAGTAGTGTGAGAACACTCACCTTGAGTCACCTTCGATTTTGATGTTGAACGAGTGTCCGGTCGGTTCCGTTTTGAGCCTTGAGTCACCTTCGATTTTGCCTTGGAAGGATTCTTTTCTTCAGCAACATTAGATAACCCCTCACTATTTTTCAAACTAGCTCGAGTCCATCCCATCACCAAAATTAAGGACAACAAATCTTATTTAAATGAAGGATTGAAGTGTGGGTTGAATCGGAGAGAAGGGATTTGCAAATTTGGAGAAGCAGTGGAGAGGGTTAGGGTTCGGCCGGATTGGAGAGGGTTAGGGTTTGGAACGGGAAGGAGGGTTTTCGGCTGGTAATGGTGGATGTGGGTTGTCGACTGGTAACGGGCAGGAGGGGAGGGAGCTGGAACGACGAGGGATGGGAGGGAGCTAGAACGGCGAGGAGGGGAACAGGGGAGGACGTGGGGAAGTGAAAGGTTGGGGGCGTTTCAATTTTTTTTATATATTTTTTTCTTTTCTTTTTTTTTCTAACTAACTAACCCCTGATTAACTCAAAGTTTCAATTGCCCCCCTCCCCTAATTTCCTAAACAACCACCTCTAATTTGTAAATTCTTGGACCATGGCCATGGATCAAACCATGGCCTCCCCATGGACAATGTGAATTTTACACCCATTTGGTGTCCATGGCCATGGACAAAACCATGGCCTGCCCATGTTATGCGCAGATCCACTTGAACCTTTGACTACCAAAAAAACTTCATGGCCATGATAATTTTCATGGGTAGGCCATGAAATACTCAGATTCACTCCTTTTCCTACACATCACAAATAAAACCAAGTAAAATAGCACTGTACCACGAAAAAAAATATTTTTTTTTAATTGAAAACATTTAAATGAAAACAATGAAATCTAAGCTAAGAAACTTTACACCCCCAAACTTAATTATTACTTTGTCCTCAAAGTGATGAAAACAAAGGAACAATTAACTTTAAGGAACTACAAATTAGACTAGTCACCTTGGGTTGCCTCCTAAGTAGCGCTTTTGTTTAACGACGTTAGCTCGACTGAATGACCTTCTCTCCAATTACGGATCTTTCAACTCAACCCATTCAACCTCCCTTGCTTTTGGAACTCCATCAATGTATGGCTTCACTCGTTGTCCATTCACCTTGAACTTGTTCTTGGTAACCAAATTCATTAGCTCAACCGCTCCATGAGAAAATACATTCACAACCTCAAATGAACCATCCTAACGCGAACGTAACTTTCCCGGAAAAAGATTCAACCTTGAGTTGAATAGTAATACCTTGCTTCCCGGAATGAGTTCCTTATGCACAATTTTCCGGTCATGGTACATTTTGGTTCTCTCCTTGTACAACCGTGAATTCTCATAAGCTTCCAACCGATGTTCCTCAAGCTCATTTAAATGAAGTAATCTTTGTTCACCGGCTAGTTTCAGATCCATGTTCAACTCTTTGATTCCCCAAAAATGCTTTGTGTTCTAACTCCACCGACAAATGACATGATTTCCCAAACACTAGCCGATATGGACTCATTCCAATCGGAGTTTTGTAGGCGGTGCGGTCCGCCCACAATGCATCATTCAACCTTAAGGACCAATCCTTTCTGTTAGGCTTCACCGTTTTCTCACGAATGGCCTTGATTTGATTATTACTCACTTCCTCTTGCCCCGAAGTTTGGGGATGATAAGCGGTTGCAACTTTATGATTCACCCCATACCTTTTCATGAGTGCTCCAAAGATTTTGTTGCAAAAGTGAGAACCACCATCACTTATGATCGCCCTTGGAACGCCAAACCTACTAAAAATCACGTCCTTGACAAACTTGACAACAACAGTAGAATCGTTAGTCCGGGTAGGAATTGCTTCCACCCACTTTGAGACATAATCCACCGATACTAATATATGCTCAAAACCATATGACACAATAAAAGGGACCATAAAATCAATGCCCCATATATCAAACAAATCCACAACCAAGTTACTCGTAAGAGGCATTTCATTTCGTTTGCCAATGTTACAGGTTCTTTGGCACCTATCACAACTTTTACTGAAAATGTATGCATCTTTAAAAAGACTTGGCCAAAAAAAAACCTGATTGCAACACTTTTTGAGCGGTTTTCTTACCACTAAAATGACCTCCACAAAGCAATTTATGACAAAAAGAAAGAACATTTTGTTGCTCATTTCCAGGAATGCATCTACGAATAACCATATTGGGACCATGTTTAAACAAATATGGGTCGTCCCAATAATATTGCTTAACAATTGACAAAAATCTTTTCTTTTCTTGACTCGAAAAATATGGATTTAAAATCCCCGTAGCCAAAAAATTTACGATGTCGGCATACCAAAGCTTACTATCCTTCACAACTAGCAACTTCTCATCAGGAAAATTTTCATTTAAAGGAATTTCACTCACACACATCTTTTCAAGTCTAGACAAATGATCTGCCACAAAATTTTCACAACCCTTTTTGTCTTTGATGGAAATATCAAATTCTTGTAAAAGCAACATCCATCTTAACAGTCTAGGCTTAGCATCTTGTTTAACAAGCAAATAACGCAATGCAGCATGATCCGAATAAACAATCACCTTAGATCCTAGCAAGTAAGAACGAAATTTTTCCAAAGCAAATACAACAGCCAAAAATTCCTTCTCAGTTGTAGTATAATTCAATTGAGCATCATTTAACATTCTACTTGCATAATGGATAACATGTGATTTCTTATCAATTTTCTGACCCAAAACTGCACCCACCGCAAAATTGAATGCATCGCACATTATTTCAAATGGTTGAGTCCAATCCAGACCCACAAGAATAGGAGCTGAAGTCAATTTTTCCTTCAACAAGTTAAAAGAATTGAGACATTCTTGGTCAAACACAAATTCCGTCTCTTTAGCAAGCAATTTTGTTAACGGCTTACAAATTTTTGAAAAGTCTTTTATAAAGCGCTGATAAAAACCCGCATGACCAAGAAAACTACGAATTCCTTTAACATTTGTTGGCGGAGGCAATTTAGATATTAATTCAATTTTTGCCTTATCAACTTCAATCCCTTTCTTCGATACAGCATGACCTAACACAATTCCATGCTTGACCATAAAATGACTCTTTTCCCAACTTAAGGTTAAATTGGCATCACAGCATCTTTTAAGAACCAACGTCAAATTATTTAAGCATGCATCAAACGAATACCGTACAAAGAAAAATCATCCATAAAATACCTCAACAAACCTGCCAATCATCTCAGAAAAGATCGACATCATGCACCGTTGGAATGTAGCGGGAGCGTTGCATAAGTCGAATGGCATCCTTCGATATGCAAATGTTCCGAAAGGGCATGTGAATGTGGTCTTTTTTCTGATCTTCTGGTGCAATGGGAATCTGATTATAGCCTGAAAAACCATCTAAGAAACAGTAATATTCCTGACCAGCCAGCCTTTCTAGAATTTGGTCAATAAATGGCAAAGGAAAGTGATCCTTTCTTGTCGCAACATTAATTTTTCGGTAATCGATAACCATGCGTTGACCAGTGACCATTCTAGTAGGCACAAGCTCATTATCCTCATTCTTAACAACAGTAATTCCAGATTTCTTAGCAACAACATGAACAGGGCTTACCCACTTACTATCAGAGATCGGATAGATAATACCTGCATCCAAAAGTTTCAGGTCTTATTTTCTTATCGCCTCAAGCATATGAGAATTCATCCTTCTTTGATTTTGCTGTACTGGTTTGGCATCATCCTCCATATGAATTTTATGCATGCACCTGGTTGGACTAATTCCCTTTATGTCAGTAATGCTCCACCCAATTGCGGACTTATGCCGCTTCAACACATCAAGCAACTTTCTTTCCTGCAATTCTGTTAAATCCGCAACAATAATAACAGGCAAAGAATCACTACTACCAAGAAAAGCATACTTCAAGCTAGACGGAAGTTGTTTAAGTTCTAACTCGGGAGGAGAGACAATAGACGGTAAATGCTTAGGATTAAAATTACCTAAAGATTCCACAGGAACCTTTTCAGTAACTTCCTCCGTAACATCCATCTCAGCAAGAATGGCCCTTGCCTCATTTTTATAAAAAACACCTTCCGTAACTAACTCATACACAAACTCAAACACAAGAGAGCTCTCAAAATCAGGCTCAAGTAACAGAGAATTATCAGAAATATCACAAAAGAGACATTCATTGACCTCATATGGCTTTTTAATGGAATAAAAAATAAAGAAGTTAACAATTTCATCCATGACTGTCAAGGACAAACTTCCATCTTTCACATTAATTACCGCATTTTCGGTAGCCATAAACGGTCTCCCAAGCAAAATAGGGACATCATTCACACCACTAGCCTCTCTCTCCATATCAAGAACCACAAAGTCAACAGGGATAATCAATTTATCAATTTGAACTAAAACATCTTCTACTACTCCCTTAGGATATTTGACCGAATGGTCAGCAAGTTGCAAAGTCATAGTAGTAGGTTTTAGTTCACCCAACCCAAGCTCAACAAATAAAGAATACGGCAGCAAATTAATGCTAGCTCCTAAATCTAACATTGCCCTCACTTTCTTAGAGTCCCCCAAAGAAATCATAACATTAAAACTACTGGGGTCTTTAAGCTTAGGAGGCAAATCTTTTTCAAAAACAGCACTGACTTGGTCCGAAACCACAATTTTTTCATTCGGTGCATACTTCCTTTTATTAGTGCTCAATTCCTTGAAAAATTTAGCATATGAAGGAATATTCTTAATCACATTGAGAAATGGTAAATTTACATTATCCCTAGAAAGCATGTCATACAACTCTTTAAATTGTGTTTCAACCTTATTCTTGACCAATCTACTAGGGAAACGGACAGGAGGTACATATGGCTTAAGAGGTGGAGTTGGAAGTTTCTCATCGAGAGTCACTTCAACTTGTTCCTCTGCCCCAACTTCATTCTCATGCAAATTAGTACTATCTAAAGGAGAAGGAGAAGAGTGTACCTCCTGAAGAGTCTTACCACTCCTCATGGTGACGACCTTAGCTTGTTCCGGTTGACTTGGAAGTGTACCCGGAGTGTGCTTTTGGAGTGCCTTGGCAATTTGACCAAGATAATTTTTTGAAGCTTCTTGGTTCCCCATTCTTTGTTCAACGGCCACCTGATTTTCTTGCGAGGCCACAATAAACTTTTGCAAAGTTTCCTCCACACTTGGCCTCCCAGGCCCATGTTGCTGCGGTTGTGGCATCTGTGGTTGGTATTGTTGCTGAAACTGACCTTGCCCTTGATTTCCTCCCCATGAAAAGTTAGGATGATTCCTCTAACCCGGGTTATAAGAGTTGGAAAATGGATTATTTTGCACTCTTAGTTGGAAAGAATTCATTGCGTTGGCTTGCTCAAGAAATTCTGGAAATTGATATCGCAATGGACACCCCATAGTATCATAGCTATTTAAATTACAAATTAAGCAACTTTTGCCCGAACTACTCTCTCCTTGACTTTGACCTTGAACTTGACCTTGACCCGTCATCATCCCCATGAAGTTCTTCATTTGTGAAGTCAATTGTTGTGCTAACATATCATTGGACTCGACCTCATAAATACCTCTTCTACCTCCTCTTACACTTTTCTGTTGTGAATTCATGCCAAGTCTCTCATACAAAGCTTTTGTTTCATCCGCTGTTTTCTCACCCATAGCACCCCCTGCTGCATTATCCACTTTTGCTTGACCTTATTGAGTCAACCCATCGTAGAAAGCTTGATTTAAAAGGGCTAAAGGAAACCCGTGATGAAGACACTAAACCAACAACATCTAGAATCTATCCCAAGCTTCATGAAAAGCTTCACCATGATCTTGATTGAAAGACATTATCTTGGACCTCAAATCGGATGTCTTTTGATGAGAATAGAACTTTGCCATGAACTTGTTGTAAACATCCGTCCAAGTGTTGAGAGAGACAAGAGCAAGTTCCATAAACCATGTCTTGGCAGCATCTTTCAAAGTATAAGCAAAACACCTCATTCTCAATTGCTCTTCAGTTAGTTGCCCCAATGGAAAACCTTGCACTGTGCTATAGAAATCTCGCATAAAGGTTATTGGGTCCTCCGATTCCATCCCATGGAATGAAGGAAGCATGTTGAAATGAAGGTTCTTCAACTCATAGTTCCTTGCCGCTTGTGGGAGCACGATGCACGATGGTGATGGTTCAATCACAGGACGAGCAAAATCACCCATCATCTGTGGTGGGTCATCTTCCGCCATTTTAATTTCCTCTTCCGAGTCTGTATTCTCAGACTATTCAGAATAAATTGACTCACTTTTTGTATCACTTGGTTCTGGTTGCTTTCTCTTGTTGATGCGATGGATGTTGTGGTCAATTGGTAACAACTCTAGATGTAGTGACCGACGACCAAACATGCAAATCTGCAACACCAAGTTAAAACAAAAAATATATAAAAAATAATATTCACATAGCAAATAATAAAATCAACTTTAAAATAAACGCGTCCCCGGCAACGGCACCAAATTTTGACGACTGTTGAATTGCGTCAAAAGTAAATTCCAATTCAAACTACCTACGATTGATTTGTAGATAGGGTAAGTAGGGTCGAACCACCGAGAGACGTATTCAAAGTAGAAAAAAAATTATTGCTCTAACAAAGATTAAAAAAATGAGGGTTTTGTTGTTTTAAAAACTAATGCTTTTGAAGAAATAACTAAATTTGTATAGAAGAGATTTTAATAATAAAATGGAATTCCCGGGATTGGTTTCACAATTATGCTCAAATTTCAATAATCATCAATCAAAGTATACTTGTGGTTTGTTCTTACAAAATTATGATTGGGACACTTAGGCGGGTGATTTGCAATCAAGTATCTCCAATTAATCTATTCCCTTGGCCCGTTCATAGATTAATTAGAAACCCATTTAGAAAATAAGAACAACAAGAACCACAATTCTTATGGATCTTTTGGCGGGGATTCAACAAATTGTCATTATCAAGCAAAGACTAATTACAATTGAGAATTTGACGATTCACAATTATAATTCAAGAATAGTCAAGAACAAATATGGCATTAAACATAAATAATCCAAAACTCCATTAAAAATCTACTTGATAATCCCAAGTCTAAAATGAAAATGATGAAAATAAAAACTTAAAGCATAAAATTGTTACCTCCAATCCCAAGAACTAGATGTTTAGCTACCAATTACAAGCATGATGAACACCTAGAAAATGTAAAAAGATGATACTCCCTATTTCTCTCTCTAGCTCTCTCCTTTTTTAAAAAAGAAACCTCTCCACAATCTAAATAACGTACTGTAAGGGAACAAAGAGATGAAAGACCATCCATCTTCTTCAAATGTGCACTTTGGCCCCTTGTAGACTTGGAAAAATTGCTACCTTCCTTTGTGAATTCCTCTATTTACAATAGGTCCCTGAAGATTCTGAAATTTCACAAAATGCTTCCAAATTGCTCATATCTTCACTTGAACCCCTGAAAACTAGAAAAACACTAAAACATCCATTAAAACACACAAAACTCAAGGATTAAGCTAAGAATAAGTTTATAAAGTATTAAATGGATGAGTGTAAAACTCACTCATCAATCACATCATCCTCGGAGGAGACCAAACATATGGTGGCCTCAAAGTGTTGCATAAGGTTCAGGGCATTGGTCGCACCTGAATACTTGTCGAGCGAAGGCAATTTGAAACCCACAGGAGGTCGTAGCTCGAGAAACTCTTTAGACAAGGGTCGAAGAGTATTGTAGTTTCGTTCGCCCTTTCCGTGGTCCTCCTTTCGCTTGGCCTCCATCTTTTTTAACCTTCTTCTCAGATTCAGTAGCTCCCTAGCATCTGGGTCGTCATTCCTTTGATAGGAAACATTATTAGATTGTTGCCTCTCCTCCTGGTGAGGCTCTCTCCAAAAGTAGGCCATCTTCCTTTCACTCCTCGGTGGAGTTATCTCTCTCCTTCCCCGGTGGGAAACAACTCTATTTCCCCTTGGTGGTGACATGCGGCCATTTTTCTCTCGATGGGATAGCTACCTTTCTGTTCTGGCAGGCGACCTACGCCCATTTCTCTCTCTATGGGAATGGGATCTCTCCGTTCTGGCAGGCGACCTACGCATATTCCTTTTGGCCTCCCTTTGTCGCCTCAAGGCTGACACAGCCTCCTGTTCCCTATTCTGATTAAGCTGACTTCTTAGATCGTCACTTGGAACAGGTATGTGGGTACGGATGGGTTGTTCAATCATAAGTTGTTTTCCATGCTGCCTAGCACTCCCATTCGGTCTAACACTCCCATTAGGTTTCCTGTGAGAGATTTAGGAGGGAGCTACTCTTTGCGATCTCCCATCATTCAGATTTGGAGATTCGGGCATATCGAGTATTCCTGCAAGATTCTAGCCCGCTCCAGCAGCATATCCTTCCTAATGAGGTGATTAGTTGAGGGGCCTGGATTGTCGCCTGCAACCGTTCGACCTACCTGTAGTAGTTTTGGAGGCGGCTGCGCTTCTGGCTCGACCATAGGCCTTTTCTACTGCCTCCTAATATCCTGCAATCATGTTCCATCTGCAACACTATTGGAGCATGTTCTTCTAGCAGGGTGTGGTGGTGGAGGAGGTAGGTTAGCATTACAGTTTCCAGCACTGATGTCTGGATTTCTACCAGCATTCTCTTGTTCGCTCTCAGTAGAGGGTGTAGCGGTGTGTCCGTCAGAAACCATGATTACGGTTGATTAAATTTCTAGGTCAAGAACTTCGATTCCCGGCAATGGAACCAAACTGATGCCGCATGAATCGTGTTGTATCAATCTCCATCTTGCAACAAGACTGATCTCCTAGCTTTTGACCTGAAACACAGAACCCATGACTAGCCGGAATGGTCTCCGGCGATGACCCTCGGGCGTGAGAGTAAGTATGGTGTTTAGAGAGCTAAATAATTATAATGAACAAGATGATTCAGAATAACAAATAGCAATAACCTCCAAACCGTTGGTGTTGTGCAGTATTTATAGGCTTTGATAAGAGATATAATTGTAGTAGGATTTCATGAGATCCCGAATCACGGATTAAATCGTGGAAATAATCGTGTCCATATATAACTCTTGATTTGTAGGACTTTTGTTACGGAAAGAGTTGTATATACGTCTGGACTCTGTAGGTCGATGTACTCTTTGTAGGTCGAGGTCACCTGCAGGGGTCTAGGTCGACCTGACTGATTGACACTGCCGGATAATACTTGAATAAGATATGGATCGTATGTCGGACAAAGCTAGGTCGGGACCATAGTAGTCGGACAATTAGCTAGGTCGACTGATCTTGGTGGATGGGCCTTGGGCCTTTATAATAATTGGGCTGACTTACTAAGAATGTGGTGGCAATAATGTTCGAACAACTGGGCTTTGATCATTGGGCCTAGCCCGTCACTTTTATTCCGTTTAGTGGCCCCCAACTTTCTGAGTTGACTTTGTCGACCAGGAAGTTATAAGAATTTTTTGATGAGGATTTGAATAGGTCGTAGGTAGATGCTCGAACTGATGATAGGTCGACCAGTGATGACGTGGCTCAATCTTGACCCTTAACTGTTTCGACGGTCAGATCTGTTGAAGCGCAGAAATTCTGTAATGATTACCCATTTTGACGCTTGGACGACTGCCTTGGGAACCGTTCATGGCATTAATTGGGACGAAACCATTTGGAAGCCCCACTTCTCCAATTCAATATAGGAAAGATATAAAAGGAAAAACCATTTCCTTTTCGAACTTTTGCGACTCCTGGATTAACGAATACACATAGCAAGAAAAGCAACGAAGCAACTGGAATTTTCAGCGTAGCTAGGCCGTCGATTTTACTGTAAAAAACCCCCTCTTCTCCACATCAAGAAGGTACCCTTCTATTCCCTCACTTCTAGGTTTAATTTATGCTTTCTCTTTCAATTCCGCCATGGCTAGGACCTTTAGCTATGAACCCGGGGCTTGGTATGGGTATTGCACTGTCAACCATAGGGTATATAAACATGTAGGAGGCGTAATGAAGGAGATGACCAAAGAAGAGTGTATTTCTATCTTGACCAGGTGGGGTTTACGTTTTAGCGAGCTAGAGCTTCCTGTAGGAGAAGAATTGGGCGATGTAGAGGTATATGACCCAAGAATTGTTTGTTTTCACCTTTTCCACGAGCTGCTAGATCACTTAGTCTTGTTTTACATTAGGGGGCCCAACAAACCTTCCTTCTTTAGAAATAGAAAAGGATTTCCAGGGGAATCTAGGTCGCCCTTAGGTAGGTCGTATGAGTCTGTATCTAGGACTGATTCCCCTATTTCTTCATGTTATACATATATGTCAAACCAGGCTTCTACGAGCTTCTCCTCTGGCAGGATAGTGGATGCTTTTTGCTCGACAGTGGTTCTAGGTCAGAACGAAAGAGGATACGTAGCTCCCAAACCAGATGTGGGGAAGAAGAATGCTGAATCGATACTAAAGATACTTTATAAATTCTTTGAGGTAAACCTGGAAGAATACCGCCTTACCCACTTCACGGAAAAGGAGAGGAAAGCTCAAGAGTGGGGATACTGGGCCATAAACCCAGCTAGAGTAGCCTATTACTATGGCCAATTAGAAGCTGGACTGAGACTCCCATTAGACCCTTTCATCTGCGAGTTCCTAGAGTGCATGGATGTTGTCCCAATGCAGCTAGGGGCCAATACCGTGAGAGCCTTGATCTGTTTTGCCATGGTGTGTAGGTTCATTGGGTATGAACCTTGTATGAAAGTATTTAGGGAATTTTTCAAGATCGTGCTAGATAAAAGGACCCAAGGGTTTAGCACCCCAGCTAGGGCAAAGGCCTCTAAGTTGTTCGTGAATTTGCCCAACAAAGTAGTGGGCTGGAACAGCCACTTGATTTTGGTCGAAAGGCGATCTGGTTGGGAATTCCCTCTGCCAAATGATGAATCGAAAGAGATGAAGGAGGAGGAATACTAGGCCCTGGATTGGTTCAAAGAGCTATCTGATAGGCTGAACTTGATAGCTAGCAAAGGGCCCATCAGCTGGGAATTGTTGGGGTCGAACAAGAACAACTTTATCCAGGCCGAGATGTTGTTAGGTGGGGATGGATATGTAGCCCCTCTTGCTTTGATAGTTAGGGGATTAAGGTACTCAGACTGGGTGATTCATGAGCGAGAGAGGTTTGAGTCTCAGTGTCATTTTTGTAAGGGTGAGGCTAACCATTGTAGGACCTAGAGGGAACACCTTGGGGGTAAGTTGTTTTCTTGCTTCTCATATCTTTGCTTGCTAACTTTTTGCTCGTCAATGTTTAGCTCATAGTTTCCTTATTAATTGTTTTTCCTTGCCTGTGCAGTTCTTACTCCCGATCAAGCTGCAAATATGGTGCGAATTATGAGTACCAGTCAATGGAGCAAGAGCTTTAAGGCTCATGGAATAGCCAATGCTAAAGCCAGTAGGGAGGAGGCCACAGAAAGGAACAAGCTACTGCCCAAGGATGGCGTATGGATGGTCCCTATTAAGGAGGTTGAGGGTGCTGATCCCATAGAAAGTGGCTCCCCGCAGGTTCAAGCAACTGGGGCCAAAGAAGATGAGGTCAATGCTTCGACCAAGATTGGATTGGACTTCGATCCAACACTTGAGCTTGTTGGAGAGGACCCCCCCCCGGAAAGATGCAGATATTGACCTCATCGATCTGAAGCAAGAAGATGATGATGCCCTCCCATTATCCAGGTTAAGGAAGATGTCGACCAGCGACCAGGTACTTAGGGGTGGAAGGCTCAGAAGACGTCGGGCTCTGACCATCCCTCTTCCCGAATTCCTCTATTTGATAGCACAGAATTTGTGCAGGCTGATGTGGCCAGGCTCAGCGAGGTGCCTCCCCTCACCTTAATTGATAGCACAAGTCGCCGTCATCCTGAACTAAGATACGGCCAGGTCATCATAAGACGGGCTGTTGATCCTAACCTGCAGGCTCAACTTACTAAGAAGGGATTTACTCCTGAGGAGTATATCGAGAGATCTAGCCTTCTGCATAGCGAGGTATTTCTTGACCTCTCTTGATTTTGTGGTTTTTTTGCTTTCTTTTAACTTTGATCGCCCTGTCAACCGAACCCTTATGCTTTGCTTTTATGCAGTCTCTCACTATCAATGAACAGGCCAAAAGCAGCTGGAGGGCTGCTTTAGAGCAAGAGAAGCTGGCTAAGATCCAATATGTACAGAAATGTCAGGAGGTGACTGAGCTGAGGGAGGAGCTGGTGGATTCCAATTCTGCTTACAACTCCCTAAAGCTGCTCCATACTGATACTGAGAAGGAGAGGGATGAGGCACTATTTGAGCTTAGTGTAGCCAGGGAGGAGGTAGGCATGCTGAGGGAGGAAAATACGACCATCAGACTTAAGAAGGAGGAGATTAAAGCTGAACTGGAGAATATCAAGAAGATGCTTCAAAGTCGCGATGAAATCTTGACTCTGTTGAATGAAGACCATAGTGCCGCTCAAGCACAATGGAAAGAAGAGTCTGATGCCAAGGCTAAGGCTGTTGCGGGGGCTACAGTGGAAGCTTACAAAGATAGTGACGAATGCTTCAATGTCACCCAAAGCCAAGATTTTAGCTTTTACGATGTTGGTTGATGCCATATGGCTCGACGTATTCTTTTGGATCCTCTGTTCGACATCTCTCTCCATCAACTGGCCAAATGGGCCTCGGAGGAACAGTATGACATGCAGGCTCATTGCGGTCATCCTCTGGTGCCTTACAATGATAACGACCTGGCGGCCCTCGCTCAGTAAGATGAAGAGCTGGGAGCTGAGCCTTGGGTCGCACCTCCCATCGAACAGGTAAACTTCAATACAATTCTTAAAGACCTCGAGGAGGCAGGAGAGATGGAGGAGGAAGCTGATGCTGAGACCACCCAAGACCAAGTTTTCAATGAAGTTGAACAGGTCAAGCAACAGAGGGAAAAGGAGCAAGAGCAGCAAGAACCAACTAATGATGACCCAGTTAGCTAATTCCCTTCTTTGGACCCACTTTTGTAACCGAACAAGTAATTTGAAAAAAAAAATCTTTTGAATTGTGTAATCCATGCCTTGGCCCAGCTTTTGGGAGGTATCTAACTTAAAATATTTGTTTGTTCAAGTCCTGGCCCGCCTTTGGGGGACTTGCTTTCATTTAGTCGTAGTTGACTTTCATACTTGAATCACCTCGTCTGGATCCTTGCTTGTATTTACTTGTCGAACTAGACTGAATTGATGATCGACCAAAGTCTTGGATGGAGAGTAGTTGGTAATTTATTGAAGCTGACCAAGGTTATGGTTGAGCTTTGTATTTGAGAACGAGGTCGACTTAGAGTCGTACCTGTTAGAGGAACGAGATTGACTAAGAGTCGAATTTGTTAAGGAACGAGACAGCCCTTAGTCTTCAGTCGAACCTGTTTAAGAACGAGGTCGACTTAGGACATTGGTCCAGTCTGTTTAAGGAACGACACTGCCCTAAATCTTCAGTCAGAACTTTTTACGAACGAGGTTGACTTAGGACATCGGTCGAGTCTGTTAAGGGATGAGACAGGCCTAAATCTTATGTCGGACCTGTTTAAGAACGAGGTCGACTTACGACATCGGTCGTGCCTGTTAAGGAATGAGACTGCCCTAAATCTTCAGTCGGACCTATATAAGAATGAGGTCGACTTAGGACATTGGTTGAGTCTGTTAAGGAATGAGATTGCCCTTAAATCTTCAGTCGGACCTGTTTAAGAACGAGGTCGACTTAGGACATCGGGCGAGTCTGTTAAGGAACGAGACTGCCCTAAATCTTCAGTCGGGCCTGTTTAAGAACGAGGTCGACTTAGGACATCGGTCGAGTCTATTAAAATGAAGTCAACTAAGAGTCGGACCTGATTTGAAGGAAGCATAGAACAACTTGCTTTGAATAGAACTGCAACTTTATTGAAGTAGTTGAATGATTACATAGAAAAATGAAGACTAAAACTGCAACAGGAACTAAAACAAAAAAAGTAGTATTTAAAAGTAAATTTGCTTGACAATCATATATGATAATTCAGCTATAGTTTCCTCCTTGGTGGCCCCTGAGTTATGTTTGATCGAGAGGCTTAGGTCGCACATGCTAGCTCGATCAATTGTAACTGTGTCTTCTCCGGCCATAGAATCTTGACTATCCCAAATTCAATCTTGGATGCCTTGGTTCTGGCATACCTCCTTCGGCTAGCTCGCCTTCAGCAGGTCTAGCTCCTTTCACAAACCTGTCTAGCCTTCCACTATCGACTCACCTTTGGATGATCAATTTCAAACTCATGCATTCTTCAGTAGTGTGCCCAGTATCCTTGTGGAACTCACAAAATCTGTTGTTATCGCTTTTGAATTTGTTTTGGGGATTCATAAGAGCAGGAGGGCCTAGGTCGAATGTGTTCATTATTTTTGTTCGACTCACAGTCAGGGGGTGAAATTCTCAGGGATTCTTTCGGTTTCCATGGTCCTGTTCTTTCCATTGTTGTGATTGTCATTGAGTTTGGCCTGACATTCGTTAGTCGACTCTGCGCCTTCAGAATGTTTCGAGCCTTTGTCTTTTTTACTTTCTTTCCTCTCTTCAGCTATGGCCACATCGTAGGCCCTTTCAAACAATTCCTGCCTGGTAGTCACACTCCTGACCTGTAGCTCGTAGTCTAAGTCAGGAGAGGATACCCCATTCCTGAAGCAATTGTTAACTTCCCTGTCTGTTAGGTCCTCTTCTATTTGGTCGAATATCTCCTTGAACTTGGTGTAGTAAGTCATCGAGCTCTCAATTTTGCCCTGAGTCAAGTTGTTCAAGTCGGTGACCGTCTTCTTTATGGCCCCCGCTGTCGATAAACGATCGAGAAATTTCCTCCTCATATACTCCCATGAGGATATGCAGCCTCGTGTCAATCCACAAAACCAAGTCAATGCTGCACCTGTGAAGGTGCTGGTTAGTGCCTTGCACATCACATCATCCTCGAAGGAGACCAAACACATGGTGGCCTCAAAGTGTTGCATATGGTTCAGGGTATTGGTCGCACCTGAATACTTGTCGAGCGAAGGCAATTTGAAACCCACAGGAGGTCGTAGCTCGAGCAACTCTTTAGACAAGGGTCGAAGAGTATTGTAGTTTCGTTCGCCCTTTCCGTCGTCCTCCTTTCGGTTGGCCTCCATCTTTTCTAACCTTCTTCTCAGATTCAGTAGCTCCCTAGCATCTGGGTCGTCGTTCCTTTGATAGGAGACATTATTAGATTGCTGCCTCCCCTCCTGGTGAGGCTCTCCCCTAAAGTAGGCCCTGTGCCTTTCACTCCTTGGTAGAGTTATCTCTCTCCTTCCCCGATGGGAAACAACTCTATCTCTCCTTGGTGGTGACCTGCGCCCATTTCTCTCTCAATGGGATAGCGACCTTTCTATTCTGGCAAGCAACCTACACCCATTTCTCTCTCGATGGGAATGGGATCTCTCTGTTCTGGCAGGCAACCTACGCATATTCCTTTCGGCCTCCCTTTGTCGCCTCAAGGCTGACTCAGCCTCCTGCTCCCTATTCTGGTTAAGCTGACTTCTTAGAACGTCACTTGGAACAGGTATGTGGGTACGGATGGGTTGTTCAATCATAAGCTATTTGCCATGCTGCCTAGCACCCCCATTCGGTCTAACACTCCCATTAGGTTGCCTGTGAGAGATTTGGGAGGGAGCTGCTCTTTGTGATCTCCCATCATCCGGATTTGGAGATTCGGGCATATCGAGTATTCCTGCAAGATTCTAGCCCACTCCAGGAGCATATCCTTCCTAGTGAGGTGATTAGTTGAGGGACCTGGATTGTCGCCTGCAACCGTTCGACCTACCAGTAGTCGTTTTGGAGGCGGCTGCGCTTCGGGCTTGACCATAGGCCTTTTCTGCTGCCTCCTAATATCCTGCAATCTTGTTCCATCAGCAACACTATTGGAGCATGTTCTTCTAGCATGGCGTGGTGGTGGAGGAGGTAGGTTAGCATTACGATTTCCAGCACCGATGTCTGGATTTCTACCAGCATTCTCTTGTTCGCTCTCAGTAGAGGGTTTAGCGGTGTTGTAAGTGCTCCAATTTGAGTTGTTAGTATTCTCGTTAGAAAATTAACGAGAGTTATAACATTCCTAACATTCCTAACATTCCTAACTTTTCTAACAAAGCAAGGGCAAAGTGGGCATTGTTATTTAAGGTTAAGCCTACAAAAGAATCTCAAAAAGCAAAAGAATTAAGAAAATCCCAAATTGGTAAGTTGAAAAACACAGCCAGTTTGAATTTTCAAAAAAATATTCTTTGTGTCCAAAGCCTGCAGCTGCAATTAATGAACAGTGCACGCTGCAGGAACCCTCCACGCGGATGGTATTGCAATTTTCAGAGGGCTATAAATTGAGGCCTTCAGTCACGAAAATAAGGAGAGAAAAAACACATTTCACAACTGCACCTTGGCGAAAATAGAGAGAAAACAGTGAGAATTCTCTAGAATTGTCACCTTTTTCTCAACTATTCACCCAAAATCACACTCACTTAAACACTCTCATATTCAAGCCTCAAACACTCTTACATTCAAGCCTAAAACTCAAAACACAAAGAAGATTGGTAAACCCTCCTTCTCCTTACCCTAAACTCCTTCATTCATGCATGCATTTTCAAACTCCAAAATGTAGTTTGTTCATCTTCTTGCCCTAGATCCAAGAAGATCACCATGAAAGTTCATCTCCATGGTTGATCTTCTACAAGGATCAAAATTCTCTTCAAAGTGTTCTTACTTACTTGCAAAGAAAACACATTTTCAAAACCGTAAAAACCATTTTCATACATCAAATCTCATTTTCAAAGGATAAAATTCCCCTTCCCAAGCAAATGAAGTGCTTAGTCCTAATGTACCCCAAGGATGGTTTGGATATAGTTGATTCACCACTAAAATGTCAAGTGATCACTAATCAAAACCTAGGGAAATGGGAACAAGCATGGATGCAAAACCCCCCTTTTAAATCATGTTTTTCTTCTTAAGAAAGTTGCTGTCCAGTAGCAATTTTCTAAGACCTCTGTCCATGGTCTAATTTTTTGGACACAAATAAACTTGGAATTTGGTGTTTACTACAAAACACTTTTTGTAGCCAACATCCAGAGATTTCCAGACATATTTTTACTTTATTTTTTGCATGAGTAAAACTCCCTTTTTCAAATTTTATTCTAAAGGTCAGTTCATCAGTCTCTGGAAATCCAGATTCCACATCTGAGATTTCCAGAAGGTTTTAGTCTACCAAATCATCTCCAAAATGGAAAATTCTTTCACATAAATCTTATTTGAGGTGTCTAGAACAACTTTAATTCTCTGAGTTTTCTCGGATTATGAAGTTCTGAAGCCCTTAAATCCATTTCAAAGTCAAGTGTCCACTGCCTTTTTTATTCTGGCAGAAATGTGTTTCAACTTCAAAAAATCCTTTGAGCCTCAAAACTCAACCCAAAAATCATACCAAAAACCATGGGACTTATTCGAAGTCTAATGAAGAGTTCCCAAATTTTACTTTTCAGATTCAACTTATTTTGGCCAAAGTAACACACACACATACACACAAATGATTTTAAATGTTTGGAAGACTCGTTTTACGAGGCATTCCGGGTGAACACTAACGTTCTTTCCGGCGTGTAACGTGACCTCCGAACCCAAATTACTTATTTCGGGCATTTTTCAAAGTTTTGGCCCTTAAAACAAAAATGGCGTGGCAACTCCGTTTTTCCGGTTTTATTTGGTTTTTCAAAGAAACGAAAAATCGAATTATTTCCGCGAGTTGGAAAATTTCAACATCGTCACAGTGGCGACTCTGCTGGGGATTAATAAGCTTTTTCTAAAAAAAATGATATTTGGTATATTGGTGGAAACCATTAAACTTCCCGTTATCGCCTCCTAACACGAGTCGGGGATAAATTGTGGTTTAACAATCCCACGTACCGGTATCATTGTTTTCAAAAAAAAAAAAGCTTTTGAGGGTCAAGCTTCCGTCCCGGCATTTAAAATCATTTGTGGTGTGTGTTGGTTTTTCACATTTTCGTGTTGTTTTGGTCGCCTCGGAAAAGTCAAAATTTTGACTATCGGACCCGTTGACTTGAATTTTGAATTATGTGTTTATGTGCTTATGTGTGCATTTACTTTCAAAAAAAAAATTCAAAAAAGAATTTCAAAAAAAAAAAATTTCAAGAAAAAAAAAAGGAGTTTCAAAGAAAAAAAAAAATTCAAAAAAAAAATCATGCATCATACTTTTTAAGACACATGAAAAATTTCTATTTTACTCAGAAAAAGAAGATAGACTGCTTGCACACTACGCGCACGTGGCCTTACACTGCACACTACGTCCCTAACCCGGGGAAATCCCTGTCGCGGCCCGTTTGGTCTTATTACGCCTCTCGGTGCAAGCACGGGACTACCCAAACATCCCATGGAGCCTCGTGTCGACCATGCACTTGTCCGTGACACACTTTGTCCGAGACCCGGTTGGTTTTTAGTCCGGTTACGTGTCATGCCCTGTTTGTGTATAGACCTTTCCTTTCAAGCCTTAGTCGGCATACCAAGTCAATATCTTTCGGGACCCTAATCAGTTGAAGTTCTGCCGGTTTTCCGTCATGGACTTTGACCAGATATTGACTGGCGCCTTGACTTTGACTCGGCGCACAAATTATACACTGACTCCCAGCATGACACTGAGCCATCAAGGATTAATGATTATTCCATGCCTAATTATGGCCTAATTGACGACAAGTCAAGATCAATTGTGGACATTCATCAGTCCAAATCATGCCGACTTTTCGTCGAGCCCTCGGACATGATCTTGACTTTTGACGTCAGCTTTGTCCGTAATTTACATCGAATGCTCGTTAAGACTCGATTACCCGCCAGACTTTTAGGATCGTTTTTCTTTCGGTCGGTGGGACCCGCTTGCCCTATAGGACCCTCGCCCAGGGCTGTCCGCCCTGGGAGGTCGAAATACAGGTGGAATACGAGGGGCTTATAGACGTAGTGACGGGGCCCACTGATCCAGGATCCAGAGTAGTTTGCGAAAAAGAAGAGCAATCTTTTCCAACCGATTAGGTTAATAAAACATGTTTTAAGTAAACAAGAACAAATAACTGCATGTTGCATGAGCCCAAAGCCCAAACACTTACCCTCCTTCAATCCCCAGACATCTGAACCCTCGTGTCTTTCCCCCCGCAGCTCCACATAAAGCTTGGTTTCGGACACCGGGTCACCGTTTGATCAGTTGGGAAGAATCAAGCGCGTCATCAACTTCGCCGTTTGTTTCGAATCCGGGTTTCAGAATGTCTGCATCAACCGGTAATGATGGGGACAATGTCACTCCGCCTCCCGGGACCCCTCAGACAGAACAGCAGTGGAATCAGTTAGCAGAACAGATGAGGTTACGACAGGAAGCACAGCTGAATAGCCTTATGGAGGCTATTAAGAGCCACGGTTTGGCCGCCAGCCTCAATCCCGATGGCACCTTCACCGTGGAAGAAGACGAGGATGCCAACCCCACTCTCAGTCGCCCTGATTACTCCAGGATGCCACCACCCACCTCCTATGGTACCACTACTAGAACCCATGCTCCTCGATCTTCGGGTCAGTCAGCCCCCCAGCTTCAGACCACTGGATCCACGCAGCCCGACGGCACAAATCAGTTCACAGTTCCTCAGTGGGGACAAAGCCAGCACGGAATGTCTTCTCATGGTTGGGGTTATCTCGGAATGCCACAGCTAATTGGGATCCCTCCACAGTTTGGAACCGATCAATTTGGGCCTTCGCAGCAACAGATCAAAGGGCCACAACAACGGTTCGGCATGCCTCAACGGCCATCGAGCCCCTCCTCGAGAATGATGCTAGCTCATTGCTCCTCCCACAGGCTTTCACAAACCCATTTCTCACTCGGGGTTCGATGGGTTACCAAACCTCCATCCCGGTTTCATCAGAATCACCGGGACCGCAGTACCACCCTGGTTATACACCATCACCTCGGCCCGGCCATGCAATTCAACGATCGGGGACAGCAGCCCGCACCTAAGCCTACTTATGGGCCCCACTCTGGAAATCCAAGCTATCCGGCTACATCAGGACTTCCTCCACCCACTTTGCCGGTTGAAAATCAACAGCAGGCCGCAAGGTTCTATCCCTTTGCCCAAGCTCTTACTCATGCTCCCCAGGGTAACTCAGCCCAAGGACAGGTTTTCACCTACGTCCCCGGGCCGGCCATTCCATCCACCGATGCCTCTCCGGTGGTAACCCCCTCTCCGATTCAAATGCCACGGCTCCACCACAAGACCCTAACCTGGCCTGGTTCATGGAGCAACACAAGGAAATGAAAGCGCAGATCGCTGAATTAACTGCTAAGAAGTCTGCCTTCCGGCCTACGGACCCGGACTCCATTGTTCCTCTACCCCACAAATTCGTGATGCCGAATCTGGACCTCTTTGATGGTACTGCATGCCCGAAAACTCATCTGGACACGTATACCTTGGCGATGAAGGCCAAAGGGTGTACCAATCAGCAGTTGGCTGACTATTTCAGTCTGTCTTTGAAATCCAGTGCCTTAAAATGGTTCTTTCGTTTGAAACCTGAAGCCAGAACTACATGGGACCAGATTACTAATGCCTTCACAGAAAAGTACAAGGCCAACTTGGAATGGGAAACAAATAGAGTTGATCTGCAGACAACAGTGCAGCGTCCCGACGAGAACGTTGGGGACTTCTACAAGCGGTGGAATCTGAAACTCAGTGAAATGGCCATCCCTCCTTCTGAAGAGGAACAACTGGACATCTTCCAGTCATGCCTGAAACCACATCTGAGGGCCTCCCTCAGTCACTTCCCGTACTCAGACTTACGGACCATGGTTAACTCCGCAGCTAAGTTTGAAAAGGCTTACAATCAGCAACCGGCTGCTGCACCTGCTTACAGATATCGGGCTCCTCCTTCAAACACTGCCCCTGCTCCTGCTAAAGGTAAAGAGATGATTAACTACGCGGGATAGGAATGTAATAACACAACTCCTTTTGCTCCCAGAAAACCAGCCGAGCCTAGGCCACGGGTCATGAACCTCGAAAACTTTGGAATGCCTCTGAACGACATCTTTAGGGGACTGGTGAAAGAAGGCTTGCTGTGGCCTTTGGAGAATTTCCAACTCAGGAATCTGAATGCTCCCGTGGATACTTCAAAGTATTGCGCTTTTCATCAAGCCCATGGACATCTAACAGATAACTGCTTTACTCTGAAAAAGGCAATCCAGGGACTGATAGAGCAAGGAAAGTTGGAAGGCCCCGAGGGGCCTAATACAGTTAAGAATCCTCTGCCAAGGAACCATAATCAGGTAAACATGATTGAATGCGGAGAACCTTTTCATGCTCAGGAAGATGCTGATGAAGGTCCCCAAATACCCATGGCCAACCTTGTCGAAGATCCGGAATTCGGATTCCCTATCAACCTTGAGGGCGATGAGCAAGTCAGCCCACCTTGGTCTCATGTCAGAGATTTCCTGCAAGAATACGAGGCCCGCTATTTCTCGGATGAAGGGAAGGCCGATACTGAAGAACTGGGGTTGTTCCGGTCAAAACATGAGAAAACCATTTACACAAGATGGTTAGAACAATCGAGAAGAATCGAACAAGAAAGCTTCCGGCGAGCGCCTGTACTGGGGCTTATCAGCAAAGAGGCCGAGGAGCATCTGGAGCTAGTACAATTCTGCAAGTTGGCTTTGGGAGAGACCGAATATGATCCCGAGAACAGCAAAGAATCAGAGGAGGAGGATTCCTTCTATATCCTACCTGGAGTCAAATACATGCCACCCCCTCTCACTCTTCCCCCGCAGTTTCTGGGAGGAGAAGCGGAGTCACAACTACCACTTCCGGGAATGGGAGCATATGACAATTTCTGCGACTGCACGCACCCATATTCCCCTAACGGGTTTGATCGGCATTCCCTCTCAGCCGAAATCCCGGTAGTATGGGAAGATGATTCCGATGACAGCAATGACGATGATGATGACGAGAGCGAAGAGTCAACTGAGGCCCCAGATCCGGAAACAATCTGGAACAATCAGGCCGGAAATGACACCATGGGAGCCAGACACAATGGTTGGTTGTCAGCAACCGACGATGAAGGACCACCGGAAAATGCAAGTCAAATGCCAGTAGGGATGGGCCCCCAAGAGCTGCACCTCCTAAGATGCACCTGTGGTCAGTGTCCGGATACTTCAGAGGATGAGGGACAACAAAGCCCGCACCCAGATCCGTACACATCCGAAATCCTAGAACACAATGTTCCTTATAAGAACCTGACTGGTGAATGGAAAGGGTTCATTGAAGCACTGGTCGAGAATGGAGGGTTTCAGCGACCAGAAGATGAAGAATTTGTAAACGTCATCGGATCTTTTTCTTCTTTCCCGAGAACGGATGGCATAACAACCGTAAGGGTCACAACCGGGCCGCTTGAGCACAACGAATGCCTGCAATCACTGAAAAGGGTTATTGATCTAAACATCTCCCCAGTGGCTTTCATACCTATGGATCCACATGACGCCTTCCTAATTGCTCCAGCGCCCGACAGTGGACCCCGGGTGCTCCTTATTTGGACCCAGATCTATCGAGCCGCTACATCGAACTACGAGGGGGAACGTTGCCTATCCTTTACTTGTGGATGCCCTACTTGTAAGGGTGAAGGAAAAAAGATGTATGATGAGATGGAGGCTGATAGCCATAAGACCGAAGACACTTCGGAAGACGAATATGAAACCGAGGACATGAAGGCCATGAAGTTTCCTGGGTCTGAGCACGTGAATGTCTTAGAGTTCAACACTGCCTACCATGCTTTGGGGAAAGGGTTTTCGGGCGTCCGATCCAGGCTGATAGTCGAAGATCTAATCGAGAGAGGAAAACTAACTCCCATCCGCCCAAATGAGAAAATAACCTTGGTCAGATCAAATCCACCCCAGAACAAAGTAACACTCCTTGTCAGGGTTACCCGAGAAGAGGTCACCTTCCCCGAATGTATGTCAGCTCTCAGAGAAGTCCTGGAAACCGGCATGATACCGGGTGCGCCTCCCCCACAAAGTGCTATAATCATCTCCAACTCTGAGTATTACAGAAAGGAACCAGAATGGCTGCACTATACCGGGGATGAAATCGAAAAGCCGCCGAGCCCTGACAATAGCGACTCTTGTTGTATGATAACTATGAGCAAGGCAGGCCATGGGAACGAATCGGAAGACGCCCTAGCTCTGTGGGCCATCCAGGGGGCAACAACATAACCCCAGACTCAAAAGCCCGTGACTTGGGAAGCAGTTATAAGGGCCGCCCAGGAAGGAGCCAGTACAGCTCAGCCCCTCACCGTTGCTAGACTTCGTCAAAACTAGTGGCTGATAGCCAAAAAGGCTCCCCCGTTGACCTTAGCAGCGTTGAAGAAATCTAGTCAAGAAGCAACCGATGAGGAAGTTAACTGTTGACCCGATCCGAGCAAATCTTCCAAGGGAATCCCAAGGCGAGATAAGAAGGCCATGATCAAGCACTGAGGAGAACCGCCGCCTATGCTAAGATAGCCGAAGCTCCTAACCCCAGACAGGAGGATCCTGTGCTCACCCAGTTGAAGCAAACACAGGCCAACATCTCTCTATGGTCCCTGCTCACCTCATCCTATCCCCACAAGCTAAAGCTGGAAGAAAGCCTGGCCCGCACCTTGGTCCCTATTGATGCTACTCCCGATGACGTGGTACAACTGATTGGAAACATCCACTATGGGAACATAATCACTTTCACAGATCTCGACCTCCCTCAATTTGGGGCTGATCATAACGAGCCTCTCTTCATCACAGTCTAATTGGATGAATGACGCCTTCCTCGGGTCCTGGTTGATAATGGGTCCGGAATGAACATTCTTCCGGCAAAGATCATGAGCCTGCTTGAAATCAAGTCCACGGACTTAAAACCTTCCTCCCTCACAGTCAAAGCTTACGACTCGACATCCCGAGCAGTCCTTGGAGTTGCTACTTTGGACCTCTGGTTTGGACAGAAATTGATACCTGTGGAATTCCAGGTTATTGACATCCCGATCACTTTTAATGCCTTATTGGGAAGACCTTGGCTGCATCAGGTCAAGGGGGTCGCCTCAAGCCTCCACCAGTGTGTGAAATTCGTCTCGAATGGGGACCTGACAACCATTTATGGGGATTTAGTCACCTTGGAGGGCACGGATACAGGTGGAATACCTATTCTGGAAATCAAACATGACGAGGAAGGTCTCATGCTAACAGGCTTCACAGTCGAGCCTCCAAAGGCCCAAGTTTGCAACATAGATCTGACAATCACCCGAGATAAAATCCCCCCGATCTTGAAAATGATGAGAAAGATGAGCTATCTACCTGGCCTCGGTCTGGGGAAGCACCAACAAGGAACTCACAAACTCATCGAGGTGAAAGGACAGAAAACTCGCCACGGCCTGGGATATGAGGCCTCCTCGGTGGACACCGCGAAAGGAAAAGAAATTGCCCGGAAAAGGGGAGAAACTGCCACAGGAAGGGTCCCGGTCAACAGCCCTAAATCTCTCCCTTTCAGTCCTAATTTGGCTGACTACTTTGTAAAGGGTCCCACACAACCGGGTAACATCACAGAGCCCACTCCTACAGAAGGGTGGCCGAAGCTACAGGATAGCCTTAACAAGTTCAGGGGAGCCAAAGCTAACCCGGTCCGTAGAATGTTTCTGGACCTACCCAAGATACCCGGGGCTACCACTACCATGAAGAGTGAGTACACTTTCAAAGGCGTGCCAAGCCTAGTGGAACAGTTCGAGAAGCTCACAACCACAATTCCTACGCCGGGAAGGTCCGAAACCCGAGTTTGAATTGACCGTGCCGAAAGCCAAAGCCACGAAGTCTTTTCGGATGATTGGGATGGTCCGATTATGCAGTAGTTGTTCGGGGAAGAGATCTAGGTGCCAGACCTGATTGATTTCAGCTCAGTCAAAGAAATGGTAACGATGATCGAGGAAGGAGCACGATACAATTCCCGAGTCATGACGCCCCTGACAGCGATGCCATTAAAGAATCGGGAAACTCTCTCAGGCCCGTCCGCGACCAAAGAAGAAATGATCACCAAGCCTGGATTGGTCTCCCGTCCCTTTGTGTCAATCTAGGAAGAGTCCTCCGAGTCTCTCATTGTTAAGGTCGAGTCTCTAGGGTCGTCCGATGGCCTTACGCCTGAAGACTACGAGTCTGTAGCAAATGCTGTATTTCCTTTCGTTCCTAATGAAATGACGAACCTTTCTGAGTATCCCTTGATTGCCACTTTAACTAATGATAAATTAATTAATAATTAAAAAAAAGGAACATTTAATAATGATTCATTAGATAAAGAAGCAGACACATTAAATAAAAAAAAGAGAACAAAAATCTTTAAGCAGGTTGTTCGGAAAGAGGAAAATCGAGCCCAAGCTGCCGAAGAGATTTTGACAAGTGTGAATCTGGGAACTGCGGAAGAGCCTAAAGAGACGCAGATTGGTGATTTCTTCGAAGGAACTGGAAAGGATGCCTTACAAAATCCTACAAAATCCTCAATTCAAAGAAAGTAGCCCTCTTCATCAAAGAGAACATCATATGCAGATACGGGTTGCCAGCCGAAATCATCTCAGATAATGGATCCCATTTCGAAGGGGAATGCGACAGTGCCGGGCGGAATTCAGAATAACCCGTCACAAGTCATCTCCCTACAGGCCCCAAACCAACGGAGCCGTCGAGGCAGCAAACAAGACTCTGGAAAACATCATCCGGAAAACGGCTGTCCGAGGCAGAGATTGGCCCGAGAAGTTACACCTGGCACTCTGGGGCTACAGAACATCTGTCAGAACTGCAACAGGGGAAACACCATTTGCTCTTACCTACGGAATGGAAGCCGTACTCCCAATCGAGTTAGAAATCCCCTCACGCCGTGTGTTGTTGGAGAGTCAGATCAATGAGGTCGAATGGCTCCAAAGTCGCCATGATGAATTGGCCCTGCTAGACGAACGCCAACTAAAGGCCATGGAACACATCCGAGCCTACCAAGGGAGAATGGCCAGAGCTTTCGACAAGAAAGTAAAACATCGGGAGATTAGGGAAGGTGACCTCGTCTTAAAAGAGAAGCCCCCAGTCCGTATCAACCCCCGCGGCAAATGGGAGCCTGTCTGGGTCGGGCCATACATCGTCCAAAAGATCTTCTCCGGAGGAGCCATGCAACTTGCAGACCTCGACGGAAATCCTTTTGTACACCCTGTGAATGGTGACAAGCTGCGCAGATACTACGCGTAAAAACACTGAGTCAAAAAAAAAAACAAAAAAAACCAAAAATAATAAAAAAGTGCGTAAGAGTAATACCCAACTAGGTTGAAAATCCGAAAAGGGCGGCCTAGGTAAAAAACAGGGTTGCACAAAAAAAAACACAAAAAAAAAATATAAAAAAAAAGTGCCAGTAGAGTAATACCCAACTAGGCTGAAAACCCGAAAAGGGCGGCCTAGGTAAAAAACAGGGTTGCACCAAACAAAAACAAAACAAAAAAAAAACCGGGTCGAACTACGAAGACCTGAGCCCTTTTGTCCGAAGGGAACGTAGGCAGCCGGAAACGGTTCGGTCTAAAAAACAAATAAAGGAGACATACTTTGTCATCAACACATTGATCAGACCATGAAAGCGTCTCGAAAAACTCTGAAGCAATTCAAATATTCATTACAAGTTAAAAACTTTTTGATGAGTCTAAGCTCGGTTCATTCCTACAACTGGCAACCTGCTAAAAGAAACTAAGATACATAATCAAACTAATGTGTCTGCTGCGACAAGAAAGGGATACTCGGAAACCTCAGAGTCACTCCATGCCACTCGTACTGGCATCCCCTCTCTTCTTCCCTCTCCGGGTCTTCTTCCTCTGAACAGGAAAAATGTCGGTCTTCCTCCTACCAAGCTCTGGTATAGGAACAGGATCTATCAAACCAGCCTTTGTCAGGGCCTTAGTGGCCCTAGCATCATCTCTCATCTCCTGTAGCCTAGGGGTAGCATAGGAGTCCTCCTCTCTTGTCTCTTGACATAAGCCTCATAGTCGGTCACAACATCTCCGCTCTGTCGTGAGGGTTGGCCCTCGCCTCGGCCCTCCTCCTCTCGAAACCGTCGGGTCCTCCGCACCCACAATGGCCTCACACCGTCTCAAAATAGCCATCGAGTCTCTCCCAAATGCCTCTCGTACCAATCCAAGTACCAAGTGGTCAGGCACAACGGTCTCGGACGTCTGAGGATAACCCGAGAAGGAAAGACGTCATACCTCCATGCTCGGGAAAGAAATGGAAATACCGAAGGATCATCCATAGAAGCAGAAGCCACCACCCTAGTGGCTATATCATCAAAGTCCTCCAAAGGAGTCTGCTCTAAACCAAACTGCCTCAGAACTAAAGCCAGAATATAGAAGCTGGACTGAGAAAGCCCCGGAAGCATGACCACATGAGACCCGTCCTGAAGTACTCTGCGAGTCTCCACTCGCCAATGAGGCACTGACCATCTGATATCTTCAGTCTGACGACCAGCCATCCAACGCTCCCATGAGCCCTGATCATCAAAATCTACAGCAACCCCTCTCCTGACGAATGTCCAAGGCTTGATCATATCCAATGTTTCCCGAAGAACCCCCAGGCGTTCCATCAGCCACAAAGTCAAGAGGAGCGGGCTGCCCCCGTGCATATACCGTCTCCCGGTAGCCAGCCCATCGAGAGCATGAAAAGTCTCCCCCAGGATCAAAGGTACAACATCTCTGCCCAAGCGACAGTGAACAACTACATCCAGCAGAGCCCGATGACAGATCCCAAAAGAATAAACCATGAACAAGGTCCTGAACATGCAAAGTGCAAAGGCATCCCAATAGGCATCGTCAAGCAAGCCTAAGCCCCTAAATCTATCAGGGAGACCAGAAATGTTAAAATGATCGGGACCACAGATCATACCTTGTGCCTCATCCGGGGAAAGATGAAGAAGGTTGCACAGCTTGTCAACAAAAGAGGCTCCTCCGGGCAAAGGAATTGCAATCTCCTCCACATCGGGACCACCAAGCAAAGCTCGAAATTCTTCGACAGTCGGGACCATCTCATTATAAGAAAGGCAAAAGACATGCCTTCTAGTATCCCAAAATGAGGAAGAAGCTCTCAAAAGATCATAATCCGGAATCAATTCCTTGAGAGACCACAAGCATCGTATCTTATACCTTTCTTCAAAGAACGACCTCCTCTCATGCATAATCTCCCGAGACCACTCTTTAAACTTGTTGAAGAATGACATTTGAGAATCTTGGGATAATTTGGATGGAGTTTGGATGCTCACAATTCTTTCCATGGCCTTTTCTCTCTTTCTCCCCGAAAATGGCTGTTTGAATGGGCAGTTGAAGAAGGTGTTTGAATTTGAAATGAGGGAAAACCAGATCTGAAGCAAAATTAAAGGACAGTGTCAGAAGTCTGTCCCATCCGCGCGGATGAGTTTGTTACCAAAAAAATTTTTTTTGCTGCCGTTTAAACTGCTGCACCACAAAGGAATATTTTGTCCCAGCCAAAGCCTGTCCAAACCAGTCCATACACCAAACATCTACACCCTTGCCAAAAAACCGAGGCTCATGCAACATTGCATTCATACAGCATTGCATTAAAAAAAAAATAATAATAACAATAATCCTAGATTATTACATTCCAAAAAAAAAGAGAAAAGCAAAAAAAAATGTGCATGGAAATAAGATGTATCTGTCTGAATAGGTACAATCACAATCTCAGATAATCAATCTCAGAAATCAGTCAATCAGAGTCCTCGGTGGCCGGCGCCTTCCCCCGATCCCTCTTGCGGCTCGGGCCCGCTTCCTCAGTAGCCATGAAGATCTCAGGCTCAGAATCATCATCCTCGTCCCCGGAGGAAGCCTCGTCAGGACCAACCGGCACGCTCTGATAGGGCAAGCCAAGATATGCAAAGAAATCATATCCGAAGGTGAATGCGTCGGACTCCTGGACGTGCGAAGAAGATCCACCATGATGCCAGACATGTCCCTGTCCATAAGGATCTCCGAGAATGACGTGATCCGAAGGTAGTACCACGCGGGGATCAAGGAGAGGAGAAAGAGGAGTCTCGGAGGAAGTCTCTGAAGGAATAGGGGAAGCCTCCCGCCTGACAGGCGCCGGCTGTGCTCGCCTTGCTCTGGCCTGAGGGGCTCCACAAGCAACCATCCTCCTAATGAATCTCTTAGCCCCGATCACCTGTTTCGTCAGCTTCTCCACGACCACCTCCGGAAACTGCAAGGAAAGAAAGTCGTCAAAAAAAAGGGTGATGCGAAAAATGATGAAGCGAGAATGGAGAAGACAAAAAAAAAGAAGAAGAAGGAGAAGCCATACCTTCATACCCGGACGAGGTCGGAAAGCTCGTGGAAGCCGCTCAGGCTGGGGGATCTGCACCCTCAATCGGACCCCATCCTGGACATATGAAAAGTCCGTCCGCGGGTACCGTACGATCCCTACCCCCTCCCGCTCAAGGACACAGGGGCATCCTCGGCCTCCTCAAGATGAATGCGGTCTTGCTCAATCGCCACAAATGCCGAGAAGTGCTGGCCGCCTCGGTAATCACCCCAGGTCTCCGATCTCTCACTCGGATGCATCATGTCGGTGGGAGGCTCCACCAGTGTCATCAAAGGCGAATTCACGCCATGCTGGCGCGTCACTCTCTTCCCCAGATAATACATGTCGCAAGTCAGGCCCCTCAAAATCCTCCGCTGCACGGTCCATATCTCAGCGCCCCTCGGTGCGCCACATCGAAATGATCCCGGGGATAGAATATCATCCCTCATCCGTCTCGGCCCGTCAAAGGCGGGCGGTCCACGTATCGAGGGTCGTGCGCCCTCTGGAACCTTTCTTCTCCGGGCATACTTGGACCAGGAACGCATGGCCGGATACGCCCCGACGTACTCTGCCGGCTGCCGCCACATCGTGACGTGAAAGAACTCCAACCTGCGAAAGGTAAAGATCACATCAATTAAGTGCGAAAAAAGATACGTGCTTAAAGAAAAGAGGGAAAGAAAAAGGAAAGCTTATACCTCCAGAGGGAACTCGAAGCATGTCAAGGAACCGACGCGGCCTTGGCTATACCGATCTAGAGCGAAATAGAGCTCTGCCAGCCCTGCCTCTCCCCAAGAGACCTCTCTGGCCATCCTCACATCCTCCAGGGACCGCAGCAAAGCAAAAACAGCCGTCCCCTCGGCGTGTCCAAAAAGGGTGCTCGAAAAAGCAAACCATAGAAAAGCCTTGGCAATCTGCTCAGCGCCTATCCTCTCGTCCCCAGCCTCATAGCTCCCAATGCCCTCCACAATCTTTCCCTCGACCACAGCGTACTCCATACCCATCCCCTTTTTGGGAATAGGGGAAAATCCTAGAAGGGCCTGCAGATCCAGATCGTTGTAGCCGTCTCTCCACTCAATGCTCCGTCCGCTAAAGGACAAGCCCGTAATCGCTGCATAATCAGAAGGCATAACCGTCGCCTCGCCCCAGAAGAAGTGGAATGTGTGGGTCACGTCCCACCAGTGCTGTGCCAAAGCGAAGATCAAGCCCTTACTCTTGGGAAACTTGACCAACCCCCTCAAGCACTCGATGAACTCGTACAAGCCAGTCTCAATGACGATCTGTCTAGGACTCATCATCGCTCCTCTGCCCATATCTGGAAGCCGGTCCCATAGACCAATAACAGACTCCACTGATCCTCGAGTATTCATCTTGTTCACTCAGTCACGAAATTGTTTCCACCTGCAATAAAAAAGAGGGAAACAAAAATGTCAAAAGTGTCAAAATTTTGCATTCAAAAAAAAAGAGAGAGCATACACATGCATCATAAAATTTTGAAGAAAATTCGGCAGCATAACAGCATACAATGAACCTAGCCCCATTTTTCTTGCACAAAGGAAAAGAGTTTTCAAACAATCACCACTCATTCATTCATACATCGAGTCGACGGAAGTAAAAACTCCGTCCCATTTTTCATGAAATAGCACAAATAAACAGTTTTTCACAAGTCATTCATTCAATCAACGGGAGCAAAAATCCGTCCCATTTTTCACAAGAAATCATGTTTTCACTAAAAAAAAGAGCATGCATATATTCATGTCATATCGACATTGCGAGAATTCTACATTGCAACAAAAAAAATCCGTCCCGGATTCGGGCAAGTTTTCATCACCGTCTCATATTTCAAAAAAATGGCAAAATGCCTATTCCTTTTTTCAAACAAAGTGCATACTTGGGTTACCCATAAACTCATTGCAACATGCATATCATCAAAATCTAGATTCAAAGTCAAAAACACAAATTTTTCGAATTTTCACTACAATTTTCGGACATTAAAAAAAAAAAAAAAAGAGGCAAAATGCCCATTCTTTTCAAACAAAATGCACATTTGGGTTACCCATAAACTCATTGCAACATGCATATCATCAAAATCAAAATCCAAGGCCAAGAGCATTGCAATTTTCGAATTTTCAAAAAAAAAAAAAAGGAAAAATCACAAAAATCAATTTCAAACAAAAAAATCGACAAAGGGATCGAAAAAATTCGAAGTATACCATTCGGAGACTCAGATCAGTGGCCCAATGTTGCCACGCATCGGGGTAGGGCTCCTCCGCAATCGATTGCGAAAGAGTATAGTGCCTCCTCATCCGGACAAGCTCCAATCGTCTCTCCGCGACCGGGCCGCGTCCTTGACCTTGAAAAGCAACTCCCCCGTGTTCCATTGCTTAAGCAATCGGAGAAATCGGAAGAATTTTGGAGTTCCTAGGCTATCAATGGCGGCTCTTCTCTCTCTCTCTCTGCGTTTAAAAAATTGTGAAGAAGAAGAAGAAAGGGCGTTGGCCCTCATTTAAAACCAATCGACTTTCACGCTCCTATCCGCGCGGATGGTTTTGAAGGGTCAAAAAGACCCTTTTGCCCTTTAAAATTTCAGGACTCTGCAGTTTAGTCCTCAACTTAACAGAGTTAACCAAAGTTAACCAAAGTTAGCCCCCCTTTTAAAAGAGTTCGACGGCAGTAAAACGTAAGTCCGATCTCTCCGAGAAAGTTAACGGAATCCCATTTCTTTCATCAAAATCATTCGACGGCAGTAAAACGTAAGTCCGATCACTCCGAGAAAGTTAACGGAATCCCGTTTCTTTCATCAAAATCATTCGACGGCAGTAAAACGTAAGTCCGATCTCCCCGAGAAAGAAACGGGATCCCGTATCTTTCATCAATTTCAATCACGGCAGTCAAACGTAAGTCCGATTTCCCCGAGAAAGATAACGGAATCCCGTTTCTTTCATCAAAATCATTCGACGACAGTAAAACGTAAGTCCGATCTCCCCGAGAAAGTTAACGGAATCCCGTTTCTTTCATCAAAATCATTCGACGGCAGTAAAACGTAAGTCCGATCTCTCCGAGAAAGTTAACGGAATCCCGTTTCTTTCATCAAAATCATTTGACGGCAGTAAAACGTAAGTCCGATCTCCCCGAGAAAGAAACGGGATCCCGTATCTTTCATCAATTTCAATCATGGCAGTAAAACGTAAGTCCGATCTCTCCGAGAAAGTTAACGGAATTCCGTTTCTTTCATCAAAATCTTTCGACGGCAGTAAAACGTAAGTCCGATCTCTCCGAGAAAGTTAACGGAATCCCGTTTCTTTCATCAAAATCTTTCGACGGCAATCAAACGTAAGTCCGATTTCCCCGAGAAAGATAACGGAATCCCATCTCTTTCATCAAAATCATCAACGGCAGTTAAACGTAAGTCCGATTTCCCCGAGAAAGATAACGGAATCCCGTCTCTTTCATCAAAATCATTCCCCGGTAGTAAAACGTAAGGCCGATTTCTCCGACGAATACGTCTAATTTTTCCCCAGCAAAGGCTAACAAAATCCCCAGCAAAGTTAACAAAAACCAACGGAATCTCGAGTAGATCTCGAACTACGAAAGGGCTTGATTCCCACTAGGGATACGTAGGTAGCCTATCATTAGGTCCAGCCACTCGACCAAAACGGTCACCCTCTCCTTCGGCAGCACACAAAGTCCACCGAAAGGCCATTTCAAATCAAGGTTCGAGGCACCTAAAACGCCATCATCAAGGTTCGAGGCACCTAAAACGCCATCATCAAGGTTCGAGGCACCTAAAACGCCATCATCAAGGTTCGAGGCACCTAAAATGCCATCATTACCAGGGTCAAAGACCCGAACTACGACTGGCTTGATTCCTCTTAAGGATACGTGGTAGCCTATCATTAGGTTCAGCCATCCGACCAAAAATGGTCATTCCTATCCCCAGCAGAGCGGATAGCCATCAGACCAAAATGGTCATTCCTATCCCTAGCAGAGCAGATAGCCATCAGACCAAAATGGTCATCTCTTATCCCCAGCAGAGTTTCTCTCCAGCACCCGACTGCAGAGCTCGCTTTTCAAGGTTCGAGGCACCTAAAACGCCATCATCTCCAGGGTCAAAGACCCGAACTACGACCGGCTTGATTCCTCTTAAGGATACGTAGGTAGCCTATCGCTAGGTTCAGCCACTCGATCACTTGATCATCCTGTCAAATATGGAGCCTTACTCTTATCGACGACCCCGCTTCCTTCGAAAGCGCCGTCGCCGAGGGGCTACTGTAAGTGCTCCAATTTGAGTTGTTAGTATTCTCGTTAGAAAATTAACGAGAGTTATAACATTCCTAACATTCCTAACATTCCTAACTTTTCTAACAAAGCAAGGGCAAAGTGGGCATTGTTATTTAAGGTTAAGCCTACAAAAGAATCTCAAAAAGCAAAAGAATTAAGAAAATCCCGAATTGGTAAGTTGAAAAATAAAGCCAGTTTGAATTTTCAAAAAAATATTCTTTGTGTCCAAAGCCTGCAGCTGCAATTAATGAACAGTGCACGCTGCAGGAACCCTCCGCGCGGATGGTATTGCAATTTTCAGAGGGCTATAAATTGAGGCCTTCAGTCACGAAAATAAGGAGAGAAAAAACACATTTCACAACTGCACCTTGGCGAAAATAGAGAGAAAACAGTGAGAATTCTCTAGAATTGTCACCTTTTTCTCAACTATTCACCCAAAATCACACTCACTTAAACACTCTCATATTCAAGCCTCAAACACTCTTACATTCAAGCCTAAAACTCAAAACACAAAGAAGATTGGTAAACCCTCCTTCTCCTTACCCTAAACTCCTTCATTCATGCATGCATTTTCAAACTCCAAAATGTAGTTTGTTCATCTTCTTGCCCTAGATCCAAGAAGATCACCATGGAAGTTCATCTACATGGTTGATCTTCTACAAGGATCAAAATTCTCTTCAAAGTGTTCTTACTTACTTGCAAAGAAAACACATTTTCAAAACCCTAAAAACCATTTTCATACATCAAATCTCATTTTCAAAGGATAAAATTCCCCTTCCCAAGCAAATGAAGTGCTTAGTCCTAATGTACCCCAAGGATGGTTTGGATATAGTTGATTCACCACTAAAATTTCAAGTGATCACTAATCAAAACCTAGGAAATGGAGACAAGCATGGATGCAAAACCCCCCTTTTAAATCATGTTTTTCTTCTTAAGAAAGTTGCTGTCCAGTAGCAATTTTCTAAGACCTCTGTCCATGGTCTAATTTTTTGGACACAAATAAACTTGGAATTTGGTGTTGACTACAAATCACTTTTTGTAGCCAACATCCAGATCTTTCCAGACATATTTTTACTTTATTTTTTTCGTGAGTAAAACTCCCTTTTTCAAATTTTCTTCTAAAGGTCAGTTCATCAGTCTCTGGAAATCCAGATTCCACATCTGAGATTTCCAGAAGGTTTTAGTCCACCAAATCATCTCCAAAATGGAAAATTCTTTCACAGAAATCTTATTTGAGGTGTCTAGAACAACTTTCATTCTCTGAGTTTTCTCGGATTATGAAGTTTTGAAGCCCTTAAATCCATTTCAAAGTCAAGTGTCCACTGCCTTTTTTATTCTGGCAGAAATGTGTTTCAACTTCAAAAAATCCTTTGAGCCTCAAAACTCAACCCAAAAATCATAACAAAAATCATGGGACTTGTTCAAAGTCTAATGAAGAGTTCCCAAATTTTACTTTTCAGATTCAACTTATTTTGGCCAAAGTAACACACACACACACACACACACACACACACAAATGATTTTAAATGTTTGGAAGACTCGTTTTACGAGGCATTCCGGGTGAACACTAACGTTCTTCCCGGCGTGTAACGTGACCTCCGAACCCAAATCTCTTATTTCGGGCATTTTTCAAAGTTTTGGCCCTTAAAACAAAAATGGCGTGGCGACTCCGTTTTTCCGGTTTTATTTGGTTTTTCAAAGAAACGAAAAATCGAATTATTTCCGCGAGTTGAAAAATTTCAACATCGTCACAGGTGTGTCCGTCAGAAACCATGATTACGGTTGATTAAATTTCTAGGTCAAGAACTTCGATTCCCGGCAATGGAACCAAACTGATGCCGCAAGAATCCTGCTGTATCAATCTCCGTCCAGTAACAAGACTGATCTCCTAGCTTTTGACCTGAAACACAGAACCCACGACTAGCCGGAATGGTCAGTATGGTGTTTAGAGAGCTAAATAATTATAATGAACAAGATGATTCAGAATAACAAATAGCAATTACCTCCAAACCGTTGGTTTTGTGCAGTATTTATAGGCTTTGATAAGAGATATAATTGTAGTAGGATTGCATGAGATCCCTAGAATCACTGACTAAATCGTGGAAATAATTGTGTCCATATATAACTCCTGATTTGTAGGACTTTTGTTATGGAAAGAGTTGTATATACGCCTAGACTTCGTAGGTCGACGTACTCTTTGTAGGTCGAGGTCGCCTGCAGGGGTCTAGGTCGGCCTGACTGATTGACACTGCCGGATAATACTTGAATAAGATATGGATCGTATGTCGGACAAAGCTAGGTCGGGACCATGGTGGTCGGACAATGAGCTAGGTCGACTGATCTAGGCGGATGGGCCTTGGGCCTTTGTAATAATTGGGCCGACTTGCTAAGAATGTGGTGACAATAATGTCCGAATAATTGGCTTTGATCGTTAGGCCTAGCCCGTCACTTTTATTCCGTGTTAGGTGATAAAGTGGGATTCATGGTTAACTAAGGTATCACCTTGGGACAAAATACTAATTCGTGCGAGGGTGCAAAGTGGGAATGGGTGTATACTTTGGGGGGTCAAATGTATTTTGGCCTTTGGAACCCTATTGGGTGCTTGCAGGGTTCACAAGCACTTAGAGGTAGCTGAATTTGCTGCAAAGAACTTGCTAGAATGTGACCTTAAGTGAAGCTGGTTATGTTCAGCTTGCTAATGTTTATGCAGCAATGAGAAAATGGGATGCTGTATCTAGAGTTAGAAGATCATTAATGAAGGATAATTAAGCAATTAAGTTTCCAGGTTACAGCTGGATTGAAGTGAAGAATGTGGTTCATGAGTTCAGATCAGGAGATAGAATTCATCTAGAACTTGACTTAATACGAGCTAAATTGAGTTCCCTGGAGAAAAAAAAAATGAACTTGGCAGGATATGTTCCAAACTTTGAATTTGCATTGCATGGTGTAGGGGAAGAACAATAAAGAAAAGCTTCTGCAATGGCACAGTGAGAAACTAGCAATTACCTTTGGGCTGATTAAAATGCCGCTAGGGATTCCTATTCAGGTTTTTAAGAACTTGAGAGTTTGTGGGGACTGCCATGAGGCTATGAAGTTCATTTCTGCAATAGAAGGAAGGGAAATCATGTTAGAGATACAACACGGTTTCATCACTTCCAGGATGGTAAATGCTCTTGTGGAGATTATTGGTGAGCTGAAAATTTTGCACTATGTATTCTTTAAACAAGAACTACAGAGAATCTAAAGACCCATAAATTGTGATCTATGTTACCTGGAATCCTACGAGGATCAGATCCGGGTGTCAGATCTGCCAAAACTATAAGACTTTTAAACCAAATGTAGTGTAAAACACCCACAACCACACCTACACCCACACTCCACCAATACCCACCCCCATACCCTCACCCCACCCCCACCCATGCTGTGTCGTTTGGAGACAACTATTTCGGCCAAAATGAAGGGTCAAGGTATCATATATAGCATGTGATGAGGGCTTTGAGCCATTCTCTATTTGATTATTGCTTCCAAGCGACAAGTGAGTAGTGGATGCTTCACTTGATTATTCCGGTGTTCTATCGGGTACTGCTTCAGTGTTTTATTATACCCACATATTTTTTTCTCGTTCATCTCTAACGAGACTAAGTTGTCCGTGTATTGGATCAGTATCTAAATGTTCAAATACTGCAAGTTCATTGAAAATTTATATCTACAAAGCAAATTTTTGTTCATTTCAAAACTGCCAAGCTCCTTTCAATGCTGCTAGTTTGTTGATTCAATAATCCTCTTATGATGTTGCATATTTCTGCTCTGGATATTCAATAAGACCATATTGTGTGCTACTGCTATCTTGATGCATATTTTAAGCTGGTGTACTAGCATTCACTTCATCTCTTTCTGTCTATCTCTAATGCATTATCTTGTGATTAGTTATTCGGATGTGAAAGGGAGGTACCCTTACTTTTGTTGTAAATTATGATGTTTGCACTTAAGGCTATTACAGGTAAATGATCTGTGAATGCTGGAGAAACAAATTGTAAACATTTAATACATATTCGGGTTTGCGGATTACCTCTTGATGAATACCCGAATTGATCTTGAACCAACTTGTTGCTACGGCCTCTACAAGCTTCGATCCGATTTGCTTCCTCGTACAACCTTGATTCTTTGCGGATATGAAATGCCCGACTACTAGAGTCGTGCACAGATTATTCATGATCCAAATCCAAGAACCCGGTGATTGTTCTTGAGGGAGAGGGTGAGAATACTGAGAGATAAGAAAGAGAATAGTGATTTCTTTTCTTATTGATTTTTGGCTGAATACGTTGCTATTCTTATTGCATATTTTCAGCTGGAGAGATAAGCCAGTTACCTATCCAAAACAACCAGGAGATAAGGGTTTATCCCAGATAAAACTCTATCAAGTTGGTTGATCAGATAGGAGACCCATTTCAAAGGGAATTAATCCACCCTAAGTGGGCGAATATTTCTAACATCTCCCACTCGCCCACATAGGACTAGCTCATCAGCCTATAATCTCTCGATCTCATAATTTCTCATCTCATCATACAGGAAATGGAACGTTGAAATTACCCGCGCTCCGGCTCGCGCGCGGATTTTTGCCCCCCCCCCCCCGGCCCAATCTCGCATCTTTCGTGCGTTCGAGTTTGGGAAGTCGCCCGAATCCGATAGGCAGCTCGATTGCGCCCCGGCATCTGGCTCATTCCGTTTTGCGTGTTGGAGGTGTCTCGCTGTGTTTTGCTTGTAGAGTCGCCACGCCATTTTTATTAAGCCCAAAACATTGAAAAAGGGCATCAGTTTAAAAATAAACTGTTTTTGTGTGATGAGATTTTTGAGTTCAGAGGTCAGATGACTCCTCGAGAAGAGAATATTAGAATATTAGAGCTCACCCGAGTCGCCTCGTAAAAACGAGTCTTTCGGTACCCCTAATATTCTTTAACTGTTGTGTGTGTGTGTATGTGCTTTTAAAAATGCATGTTGTGTCGGATGTCTACATTGTACACTGCTTTATTGAAATGTATTGAAATAGTAATGGAAGGAAGCTTACCAATGTTGGTTCGTGTCTGTCTTCCGCTGGGGAATAGTATTTGAGGATGGAATAGTGTTTCGGTACGAACCGGGGTTGCTACGGGATGAGCCGGTAATCTGCGGACAGAGTTTCGGCGTGCGTTGGATTGTCAGGTGTGCACTCGGGCAGAGGTTCGGCGTGCGTTGGGATTGCAGAGATCACTCGGGCAGAGGTTCGGCGTGCGTTGGGATGGCAAGAGTCACTCGGGTAGAGTTTCGGCGTGCGTTCGAGTTGCCGGTTTGACTCGGAAGAGCCGGGACGCCTCGGGAAAGACCAGGCAAGGCCTCAGAGTACCACGAGGGGCCTCAGAGTACCTCGAGAGTGCCTCGGGGCAGTGCGGGAGCGTCGCGAGAGCGCTCGGAGAGGCTTCGGAGCACCGCGAGGGGGCTCGGAAGGCCTCGGAATGATCCAAAAGGGGACGGGAGTGCCTCGAGAGGACTTAGAGGGGTGCCAGAAGTCTGGGGGGAGAGGAGAGAAGAGGGAGATGTGTGAAATGAGGGAGGGGGAGCCCTCTATTTATAGTGCCAGATTTTGTGCAAGAAGGTCCGTACGGACCTTCTAGGTAATCCAGAATTTTGGTTTTCCTCGATTTGAGGGAATATGTGGACTTTAATAAGATTCAGCAATGATGGTGTCTGGTTGCAATAAGGTCCATACGGACCAACCTTGCATGCAATAAGGTCCGTACGGACCAACCATGTAGCTGGGTAATTATTACCTCCGGGATTTGAGGGAATAACTTGGACTTTAAGGGGATTCAGTAATCATTGTGACAAAGAGGTCCGTACGGACCATATTTGCTTTTCCAATTTTTGAAAAATCCCTAAAAAGTCCTTTTGTGCTTCTTTGTCCCAGAAAGGTCCCTCCCTTGGTTTGGTTGGGGGGTTTTTAAGGGTTTTGAGTGTCACGGGTTTTCGAGACTACGTTTGTGAGTCTGCGGTGTTTCCCGTGTGCTCGGAAGAGGGTGATCCAGATTGGGGTACTTACAGAAGCCCCTCGGCGACGTCACTTACGGAGGAAGTGGGGTCATCGATAAGATAAGGGTCCTAATCTGGATCGCGTGCTGGGAGAGGAGGTGATCGTGTAGGTCGGTGTTATGAGGACATGGTGGTGTCCTGTTGTGTGACCGTTTAGGTCAGTTGGCTGGACCCTGTGATAGGATTCCTACGTATCCCTAGCGGGAATCAAGCCTGATCGTAGTTCGTGTGTGGGGTGAGTGTTGTTGTGTACGAGGACGTGAGATGTCCTCTGACTGAAACTCTGTGTGTGGATGTGGTGGCATCCTGTGGGTGACCGCATAGGTCGGTGGTAAGGACGTGGAGGCATCCAGGGTGACCGCATAGGTCGATGGTAAGGACGTGGAGGCGTCCTGGGTGACCGCATAGGTCAATGGTGAGGATGTGGAGGCATCCTGGGTGACTGCATAGGTCGATGGTGAGGACGTGGAGGCGTCCTGGGTGACCGCATAGGTCAATGGTGAGGACGTGGAGGCGTCCTGGGTGACCGCATAGGTCGATGGTAAGGACGTGGAGGCGTCCTGGGTGACCGCATAGGTCAATGGTGAGGACGTGGAGGCGTCCTGGGTGACCGCATAGGTCGATTGTAAGGACGTGGAGGCATCCTGGGTGACCGCATAGGTCGATGGTAAGGACGTGGAGGCGTCCTGGGTGACCGCGTAGGTCGATGTTAAGGACGTGGAGGTGTCCTGGGCGACCGCATAGGTCGGTGGTAAGGACGTGGAGGCGTCCTGGGTGACCGCGTAGGTCGATGGTAAGGACGTGGAGGCATCCTGGGTGACCTCATAGGTGAAATGAACGGCCTCCGAAAAAAGAAAAGTTGTTTATCTTTTTGAATTTTGAAAATTTTGGGAGTCGCCACGCTGTTTTTAAAGGAAAACATTGAGAAACCTATTTTTAAAGAGAATTTGGGTTCGGGGGTCTGGTTACGTGTTGGGAAGAACTTGAGAGTTCACCCAACACGCCTCTTTCGAGACTTTCAATCAAACATTGGACAGTTATAATCATTCAGAATGTGTGTGCAATATGTGTCAACAAGCAGGTCATACAAATTTGGAATTTTATTGATGGTATAGAGACTGGATACAGCTTGTGAACCCTGACAGGGGGGGGCACTCCCTTACAAACGGAGACTTGCATTACAAGGCAGAAGGCTGAGACAGTCTGCTCAGGAAGCTCTGATGTCGTCCGACACAAGTCTTCCTCAGAGAGGGATGTCGGACGACATAAGGCCTCCTGGTCAAATTGACCCTTACAACAATAAGGCTGCTCTGGAAATTGGAACAATATTATTTTAAATAATAAAAGACACTATTTAGGGTCTAAGTTCAGTTTGGGGTTGATTAGAGTGAGCAAAGTCAAGATTGACTTTTAATGATGCGGATGTCATATGACATAGAGCATCCGAAGTTGTCTATGTCACATGGCAAACCGTCTCCATCAATGGATCGCACCCAAATAGACCTTAGACACCCCAAATAGTGGTAAATGAGCCAAAACTACTTTAGCAAGCTTTGAGTTACAAAGGGGGGGGTCAATCTTGATAGATCTGAAGTCCATGAAAGTTGTACAGCCTTCTGGGAACTCTATGTCGTATGACACAGGACCTCTTGAGAGTCCCATGTCGTCCGACATAGGCGGCTGCTTCGGTGCCCTTGATCGGATTGATCCCACCTTGTTCCCAAAGCAAACTAAGCTATATTTATTAACTGAAAGCAGTAAAATAGTAACACTACGTGAGTATTATGGGAGGATCACATGGCTTTAATGACCAAATGTGATGAATCACATATCTATGGCCATTGTCATGTAGCCATCTCCTCCTAACTCAAAGGAAACCAACCAAGATTCAAACTTTAATGGTGTTAAGGCCACCCAATGTTCAGATCTGAGGTGGGGAGAGGTGAATATGGAAGATTCACCTCTCCACCACCTTTATCATGCAAAATCCCAAATATTTCACATAATATCAAGATATATAAGCATGCAAGATGGTATGGATGAATATGTAAGAGTTAATCAGAGAGAGAATGGGTTTAGGGGCTACCTATTGTAGTCCACAAGGTAAAAGCACCAATAGTATGGTGTTTACCCCTTCAAAGCACCAACAAAGGAAGCCTTTCTTTGGATCTTAGCTTGGGGATGTGTGTGTGTGTGAGGAGGGAGGTGAGTGTGTGTATATGAGAGAGAGAGTGAGTGTATATTTCTGCAGAGTTTCCCCTCTTACCAAAATCCTCCCAAAAAGTCCCCCTAAATGATCAGCCATGCCCTTTATTTATAGGCATGCTGATAGGAGGCTCCATGTCGGACGACAGAGGGAGTTAAACCGCCTTGGGGTCGTCCTGTGTCGGACGACAGCGTACAGCTTTGTGGCAACTTGGGCCGAATGGATGGCAGGCCCAATGGGTTGAGTAATTAAATGGGTAATTGGGCTCAAATTACGTTTTAGAAAATAAATGAGCCCAAAAATCAAGAAAAGTGGACCCAAAAACACGAGTTCGGGTCTGGGTACTCACAGAGCCCCTCGGCGACGTTACTTCCACGGGAAGTGGGGTCGTCGACACAATGAGAATCCCGAGCCGGATACGAACAGTGGGGGAAAAAGATGACCAAGATGGTCGAGTGTCTGGTCCTTTTGTGGAAAGGATTCCTACGTATCCTGTGGGGGAATCAAGCCGAATCGTAGTTCAACAAGATGGACGTTTGCATCCCGGGGAAATCGACCATAATGGTCATGCGGCTGGACCTTTTATGAAAAGGATTCCTACGTATCCTGTGGGGGAATCAAGCCGAATCGTAGTTCAACAAAGAGGTGGCGCCAATGAAAGGCCACGGGCTTTGTACCCAAAAGTGACTGTTCCAAGGGGAGTCACCCCGGAGATTGACTGTTCCAAGGGGAGTCACCCCGAAGGTTGACTGTTCCAAGGGGAGTCACCCCAGGTTTGACTGTGTTTGGGAGTCACCCAAGATTTGATTGTATCTGGGAAATTTATACGGTCTTCCGGACTGGGTAATTTATAGCCTTTCGGGCTAAGGATCGGATAATTTATAGCCTTCCGGGCTAAGGATCGGGTAATTTATAGCCTTCCGGGCTAAGGATCGGGTAATTTATATCCTTCCGGGCTAAGGATCAGGTAAGTTATAGCCTTCCGGGCTAAGGATCGGGTAATTTATAGCCTTCCGGGCTAAGGACCGGGTAATTTATAGCCTTCCGGGCTAGAGATAATGATTTTGGGAAATTTATACGGTCTTCCGGACCGGATAATTGATAGCCTTTCGGGCTAGAGATAATGATCGAGAAAGACTGAGAGGTGGGCGTTTATACCCGAATGAAATGGTGAATTTGATGATAGGCAGTCACGAGGGACTGGCAAAATTGACCAAGGGCAAAAGATAAAAATTACCCCTTCTGGAACATGGATGTCGTCCGACATGTAGCTTTCCCCAGACTATTTTAATTAAAGCAGTTAGGTCGTAAGACAGAGGGGCCAAACAGGAACAGCCGCCGAGCTCTGAGAGAGAGAAGAAGAGAAAAATTTGAAAATTCTCCCCCCCCCCAATTTTGATTTCAATCAAATCAAGGATGCCTCCGCGAGCGGAATCAAGAAGGCAAGTGCAACGATCGTTGTCCGAGGAGGAAACTTGTTGATCGGAACAAACGGAAGAAATTTCCGGAGGGGAATGGGCTCTATCCGAGCCTTGATTTACATACTTCCACCGCGGAGCGAATGGGGGTAAGTATTCTAAACCATCAACCCTTCCCTTTTCTTTTCCGAAGTTGGATTTATAAGGCTCGAGATAGAATTTGGGGAAATCGCACCCAAAAGGATGTTGCATGCTTGGAATGAAATGCATTATCTTGAAAAGATTTCTTTTTTTGTTCTTTTGAAAGAATTATGTTATTTTAGAGATTGAAAATGCACACAAGTAAAAGAATGCACACATTATTATGAGTATGTTCTGATACCTGTGTTGTGCTTACCTGCAGGCTTTGCGGACCAAGGGGTCCCCTGAGGTGATTGCCACGATTTGGGGTATTCTTCTAGGTTCTTTTAATTTGCCCGACAGTCCCAAGGGCTTGATATTTGCTGTTGGCCTCGGCCCGTTCTTTACTGCCGTCGGAGAGTTTGGGGACACGCCTAGGAGCGTGGAGCTGGTCAGGGCCTTTAGGCAGTACTGGTGGGACTCTACTCACACTTTTCATCTATCTTGGGGTGAGTCCACCATCACTCCTTATGATTTCACTGCTATCACGGGTTTGCGGTTCACGGGCAGACCTATATTTTTCTCGAGGATCACTGTCCACGAGCCAGACGCCATTAGAGCCATGGCGGCTCGACCCTTCGCCCGAAGGGCAATGGGGTCCCACTGGCGGACCTGCATTCGTCTTTGACACAGTAGTGTCATCTCTTCTCTGAGGGTGTTGCTACAGTTACGGCTGAGCATTTGGCGAGGGCGTTTGCCTGGGCTGGTTTTTCTGATACCCTGTTCTGTAATGCCTCCACCACGGCGTTGACTCTTCTGCTGGAGCCTCTTAGAGACTGGAGCCAGGTCTCCACCTTTTCGTGGGGTGAGGCTGGCTTGGCTCAGATGTATAGAGCCTTGGATGAGGTGAGCAGGGGCACGGTGACCTCTTTGGATTGCTATCAGACTGTTCTGGAGGTATACCTTTTTACTTTTCATGCATTAACTGTTGCATTGCCTTTTCTGCCATCATTGTATCACTGCTGCTGCGCACTGAAAGCTTCTTGTCTTTTGATTTCAGGTGTGGGCCTATGAGGTGTTTGGATGTTACGCTTGGGTTGTGGCCGATAGGATTGCTGCAGATTTGTTCCCTGCTATCCGCCGGTGGACTTTTCAGGCTAGGGAGAGCCGGAGAGTGGACAGGGTGAAGCCCCGGAAGACGGCTTGTTACCATGATACGATGATTGCTCTGAGGGGCACCCCTGCTAGATTGAGGTTGTTCCCTTGGCAAGGCAGGTATGACGAGGACGTTGTTGGTGATGCCGCCTTGGTGACCAGGATGAGGAGGCTTCTGATTGGTCTGGAGGGAGATGCCCTGTATCTGGGAGAGAGAGTCTATAGGCAGCATGGACATGGTGCTGCCGCCCGCGTCCCTCACGATCCTCCTGAGGGGATTTGGTATATCCGGGCCCTGCCTGATCTAGAGCGGTTGCGGACTGGTATTGATGCTGCTGAGCTGTCGGATGATGGAGACTATGGCCAGTTTGTTTTTACTCGGCTGGTGACTCCTCAGGTTATGGCTGCTAGGAGGGCAGCGGGGATGCAGATACCGATGCCTCCCCGATTTTTTGAGTAAGAGGCTGGGGGTGCCATCCGCCGTTCCTCTTTTGACATGTCTGAGACTCATCCCCATTTACGGCTTCCCCGCGGGACTACCTCTGTGAGCATTCTTTCCTTTCTGCTCTGTCCAAGTCCTTTACTGTTTTTAGTGCTTGTATTCACCGCTTCTGACTGCCTCTTTTGTGTTCATTCAACAGGTTCCAGCCAAGACTTATAGGGCGGTGACCAAGGCGCTCACCGGGGCTGTGAAGATGCTGCACCAATTTCAGAAGAGCGCAGAACATTGGAAGGGGAGATGCATCTCTCAGCCTGGTGACGTCGTGCCTCCGAAGAAGAGGCCTAGGTCGACTTTGGCTCCTTCTAGCTCACAGGCGGGCGGTTCGAGTCAGCAGCCCCAGCCCGATGATGATGATGGCGAGGACGATCCTTATCAGCCCCCTTTCTCCACAGTGCCCGAGTGGCATGGATATTATGGTGAGCCCCAGCCTTGGACCCAGTATGAGGATGATGATGACTCTGACGGTGCGATTCACGAGGCACAGGAGGGTGGCGGCGATGGCCAGGAGTAGAGAGGCTCTGAGGAGGAGGTAGGCAGCGTCCAAGATGACAGTGGCTCTGAGGAGGATGAGGAGGATGATTCTGAGCAGGATTGATCATGACGGTCCCCTTTTTGTCATGCTTTGGACTCTTTAGGGAGAGAGAGGAGATTCATGCACTATTTTTTTTTGCTTTTTGGGTTGTAAAACAAGTATTTTATTGCATTTTGTATTTTGACAACTAAAATATTTGCTTATTTGTATATTTGTTAGTTCATATGCGCAAGTCCGTCCCAAGAAAGGCACAAAGATGGTGGCTTTTGATGTGATTGGGTGTTTTTGTGATTTTGTATGTATTGGGTGATGTTTATGTGTCTGCGGATGTGTTGGGTAAGCCGGATCCTCTCCCATGGGCTTGATGAATGTAAGGGAGTGTGTATGTATGGTTTTTTTTGGGTGTTTTGGACAGGTTTGGGTAGGCTTTGAGCAAGCATCGGGTTGCTAAGGGGTTGCTGCAGTTGCAGCTGTTGCTGGTGTCTGATGAGACTTCCCATGTCGTCCGACACAGGACTTCGTGGGATGGCCCCATGTCGTCCGACATGGAGAGTCTGAGGGACAGGTTTTCTTAAGCAGCAACCCCAGTATTTAAAAGGAGGCAGACTCGTAAAAAACACATTCCAGCAGTCATAGCAGAAACCAAATTGATTTTTCACTCCGAAATTAGCCCCAAGATTCAACCTTTGACCCGAAATGGATCATTACAACGACAGATCCAAGATCAAAGAACGTCAATTTCACTCCGATCTCGTCAATCTAACCCGCCACCATCATAGCACCAATAGGAGGGTTATCGATCAACGGTATGGGTTGAGATGCATCTGGGCATTAAAGGAGTGGGCGGTAGATTGGAATCTTCTCCGGGCTGCGTCCAGATATTGGGACCGCGAGAGGCATGTCTTTACCCTTTCATACAATGACCTTACACCCACCATTGAAGAGTTCCGTGCATTGACTGGGGGAGCTGAGCTCAGAGATGCGGTCTTCCCACGAGATTCACGACCCTTGACTGAACAGTTGGCCGATTTCTTGGGATTTCACACAGAGCAGGTATCCGATCTGATTCTTGACCTGTCCTTTATTGACCTGGCCCAGATAGCCCGATTGGCTGTATCACGTCCGGAGCTGTTTGACTTATCCGTGGCCATGGACATCTTTATGCTGATTATGATCTCCCTATACTGCTTTTGTGAGTATGACGGGGTATGCTCCGGTTTACTGCTAGGAGTTGTTAGGCAGATGCGGGGTTATCGAGGTACCACACTGACTGAGATTCGGCCTGGGCAGGGAGGGAGAGACATAGTACCCATTTTACTGGCAGAGACATATCATGGGATGGACCGACTGGCTGGAGGGTCATTGCACATGGGACGCGGCAGCCCTAGTCTCTTATCATTGTGGCTCTTTGAGCGGTTGAGACTTATCTCCCCATTACCCGCAGGCGAGGCTGCGCAGCACCCAGGTTACACGGCGAAAGGCGAGTGGCTCCGGAGGCTTCGCAGGAGAGCTGGCAGAGGCGATTGGCCAGGTATACCACCACGGATATTCAGTATTGGGTTCCCGAATGGAGACTTGAGACCATGAGCGGCAGGCAGGATGACTCTGCTGTCGTGAGGCTGCCGGGATTACACTTTTCATCATTTAGCATCCCCTTACTTGTTCTGAGGCAGTATGGGTACCCACAGCAGGTTATTGGCGGGTTCAGAGAGCAGATGGCCCGGGATACCGTTCCTCTTGACATGACTGATGTCCGGACTCTCAGATTCTTTGCCAGGGCCTTTTCAGGAGCAGCTTTTCCCTCTCACACATTGATACGGAAGACCCGGGGGATCACATATCTGTCCACCTTGTATCTCATTTGGTATGGGGAGCAGATGGGGCCGTTTCAGCACACCATTGAGGCATATTGCCAAGGGATTCGAGGAGGAGACCAAACTAGTCGGGAGTTACACGATGCTGAGGCACTGACTGACCCAGACAACGTGACCGACGATTCGGCAGCAGATTTTGAGAGACTCATAGAGAGGAGGGCCAAGATGAGGGATGACCCTGAAGTTATGGCCCGGAGGACAGCTTTGAGAGAGGAGAGGGCTGCTCAGGCGGCACTGAGAGCTGCCGGATTGGTTGACTCACCGACTCATATCATTTCTGAGCCAGGACGACAGGAGACAGAACTGTTTGGGATAGCTAAGCCAAAGACCTCTCAAGTACCGAGGAAGAGGAAGAAGAAGAATGCTAGTTCGGGAGTGGGAACGAGTGACTAGGATTAGGTGACCGGTCATTGTATCCCTTATTGCCGGCAAAGACAGTTTAGACGTACCTTTTTAAAAGATTTTATTTTTTCTAATGTTAATGAGTCGAGAGTAGACCGTGCTTGAACTCATCAATGAATGTATTAATGTGATGAAAGTTGAAATTACTTCAGAACTTAATCAAGACACATTTTGGCAATCACAAAATACTACTGTTAACAGGATTTGGTGATTTTTATGGTTTTTAGACCAAACCGCGAACGGCTGCCTACGTTCCCCTTTTACAAAAATGGACTAAGGGGCTCAGGTCTCCGTAGTTCGACCCAATTAACTTGTGTTTAAAGAAAGGGATAGATAGAAGGGGGACAAGTGGTGCAACCCTGTTTTTTATCTAGACCGTCCGTTTTTAGGGTTTTCAGCCTAGTTGGGTATATTCTTTAGCACCTAGCGCGCCCTTTGTTTTGCACGGACTGCCTTTTGAGAGGTTTTCAATCTCGTCTAGGTACATTAATTTAGCGCTTTTTTTTTCTCTTTTTTTTTAAATGATTTTTATTAATCCTAGGAATGGTTGGAAAAGGGGGACACCTTCTTTTTCGCATTCTACACTATTCCTGGATCAGTGGGTTCCATCACTACGTCTATAGACCCCCTGTATTCCACCTGTATTGCACCTCCGGGACGGACAATCCCGGCAGAGGTCCTATAGGGCACGTGGAACCCACCAATCAAAAGGGAGAACGGACCTATGGGCATACAAGTCAAAACAAGTCAAACTCGAGATTTTCAAAACCAAGTCCAAGTCAACGTCTAGACTCGGGAGGAGAGAGGGTCGAAAGTACGTTTGAATGTACGAGACCACAATTTGCAGGAAAAATCCTGGAAAAATTGGGCATGACCTCTCCTCTCTTCGAGTTGAAAATCCGGCATGGCCTCTCATCGCTTCGTGGCGAAATTTCGTCATAACCTCTCGTTAGTATGTGTCAAGAATTCGACATGATCTCATGTTAGTACATGTCGAAAACACGTCATGACCTCTTGCGAAATCAAATCGAGAAATCGACATGTACCTACGTTGAGACATGTCAAGATTTTGACGTGTACTTATGTTGAGTTATTTCATAATTCCGACATGAAGAGGAAAAGTATGCCAAGATTTTGTAGATGGAATATGACTCGGACTTTGTGAGAAAATTTTGAAAACCGAGTTTGAAAAGTGTTTTGAAAAGTATTTGGCCAAAAACCAATCGGTCACGGTAGAAAGTGTGTCACGGACAAGTGTTGGCTGACTCCGCAGGCTAGGAGGACTTCAGGCGCTCAAGCGTAAGCGAAACACGTCACTGTCCGCGATGCCGTCCGTACACTCCCGGGTTCTAACTCTATGTGCGGGTAGCGTGCGAGTAGTGTGAAGGTATCTTCTAGGAAAAAAAATTTTTGCTTTTTTGTAAAAGATTTTTTTTGTTTTTATGCAATATGCAAAAAGGAAAAAACAAGAGAGTGAATCCAAAAGCACGACAAAAGGGGACTGCCCCAAATGCCAATAGATCATCAGCAGCTGTATTGTGGAATTGCTCTGCTTTGTTTCATTCTGATCAAATGGAACTGCTCCTGTACTTCCCTCCCATGTCGTCCGACACAGGAGCTCTTACCAGCAGAACCAAGCAAATAGCAAGGGGGAAGAGCCACATCATCCAAAATGCTCGCACACCAAGGCTACTTAAAACATATAGGCACAGAAGCATGGCAAGGCACACAAGAGCACACAAAATGACACAATTCACACACAAGGAGAATGAAGAAATTGTCCAAGTTGATTTAAAGAAAGTTAGACCCTCTTAAGAAAAACTTTTCCTTTTTTTCAAAAAAAAAAGAAGAATGATACCGGTACGCGGGATTGTTAGACCACAATTTATCCCAAGCCCCGGGTTAGGGAGCGATACAGGAAGGTTAATGGTTTCCACCTATATACCAAGTATCGTTTTCATTTTTTTCCAAAAACAAAAGTTTTTCAATCTTTTTCCCCAGGGGAGTCACCACTGAAATGAACGGCCTCCGAAAAAAGAAAAGTTGTTTATCTTTTTGAATTTTGAAAATTTTGGGAGTCGCCACGCCGTTTTTAAAGGAAAACATTGAGAAACCTATTTTTAAAGAGAATTTGGGTTCGGGGGTAGTTACGTGTTGGGAAGAACTTGAGAGTTCACCCAACATGCCTCTTTCGAGACTTTCAATCAAACATTGGACAGTTATAATCATTCAAAATGTGTGTGAAATATGTGTAAACAAGCAAGGCATGCAAATTTGGAATTTTATTGATGGTATAGAGACTAGATACAGCTTGTGAACCCTGACAGGGGGGGCCACTCCCTTACAAACGGAGACTTGCATTACAAGGCAGAAGGCTGAGACAGTCTGCTCAGGAAGCTCTGATGTCGTCTGACATAGGTCTTCCTCAGAGAGGGATGTCGGACGACATAAGGCCTCCTGGTCAGATTGTTCCTTACAACAATAAGGCTGCTCTGGAAATTGGAACAATATTATTTTAAATAAGAAAAGACACTATTTAGGGTCTAAGTTCAGTTTGGGGTTGATTAGAGTGAGCAAAGTCAAGATTGACTTTTAATGATACGGATTTCATATGACATAGAGCATCCGAAGTTGTCTATGTCACATGGAAAACCGTCTCCATCAATGGATCGCACCCAAATAGACCTTAGACACCCCAAATAGTGGTAAATGAGCCAAAACTACTTGAGCAAGCTTTGAGTTACAAAGGGGGGTCAATCTTGATAGATCTGAAGTCCATGAAAGCTTTACAGCCTTCTGGGAACTCTATGTCGTATGACACATGACCTCTTGAGAGTCCTATGTCGTCCGACATAGGCAGCCTGTTTCAGTGCCCTTCAGTCAGATTGATCCCACCTTGTTCCCAAAGCAAACTAAGCTATATTTATTAACTGAAAGCAGTAAAATAGTAACACTACGTGAGTATTATGGGAGGATCACATGGCTTTAATGACCAAATGTGATGAATCACATATCTATGGCCATTGTCATGTAGCCATCTCCTCCTAACTCAAAGGAAACCAACCAAGATTCAAACTTTAATGGTGTTAAGGCCACCCAATGTTCAGATCTGAGGTGGGGAGAGGTGAATATGGAAGATTCACCTCTCCACCACCTTTATCATGCAAAATCCCAAATATTTCACATAATATCAAGATATATAAGCATGCAAGATGGTATGGATGAATATGTAAGAGTTAATCAGAGAGAGAATGGGTTTAGGGGCTACCTATTGTAGTCCACAAGGTAAAAGCACCAATAGTATGGTGTTTACCCCTTCAAAGCACCAACAAAGGAAGCCTTTCTTTGGATCATAGCTTGGGGATGTGTGTGTGTGTGAGGAGGGAGGTGAGTGTGTGTATATGAGAGAGAGAGTGAGTGTATATTTCTGCAGAGTTTCCCCTCTTACCAAAATCCTCCCAAAAAGTCCCCCTAAATGATCAGCCATGCCCATTATTTATAGGCATGCTGATAGGAGGCTCCATGTCGGACGACAGAGGGAGCTAAACCGCCTTGGGGTCATCCTGTGTCAGACGACAGCGTACAGCTTTGTGGCAACTTGGGCCAAATGGATGGCAGGCCCAATGGGTTGAGTAATTAAATGGGTAATTGGGCTCAAATTGCATTTTAGCAAATAAATGGCCCAAAAATCAAGGAAAGTGGACCCAAAAACACGAGTTCGGGTTGGGATACTCATAATAGGTCAATGGTAAGGACGTGGAGGCATCCTGGGTGACCGCATAGGTCGGTGGTAAGGACGTGGAGGCGTCCTGGGTGGCCGTATAGGTCGATGGTAAGGACGTGGAGGCATCCTGGGTGACCGTATAGGTCGATGGTAAGGACGTGAAGGCGTCCTGGGTGACCGCATAGGTCGGTGGTAAGGACGTGGAGGCGTCCTGGGTGACCGCATAGGTCGATGGTAAGGACGTGGAGGCATCTCGAATGACCGTATAGGTCGGTGGTAAGGACGTGGAGGCGTCCTGGGTGACCGTATAGGTCGGTGGTAAGGACGTGGAGGCATCCTGGGTGACCGCATAGGTCGATGGTAAGGACGTAGAGGCGTCCTGGGTGACCGCGTAGGTCGATGGTAAGGACGTGGAGGCGTCCTAGGTGACCGCGTAGGTCGATCGTAAGGACGTGGAGGCGTCCTGGGTGACCTCATAGGTCGTTGGTAAGGACATGGAGTCATCCTGGGTGACCGTATAGGTCGATGGTAAGGACGTGGAGGCATCCTGGGTGACCGCATAGGTCGGTGGTAAGGACGTGGAGGCTTCCTGGGTGTGCAATCTTACTAGAAGATGGGTAATCTTACGAAAAGATGGGTAATCTTACGAGAAGATGGTTTGTGGTGTAGGAGGACGTGTCCCGTACTAATATGATGCGAGGGCATGGTGGTGCCCTAAGGATGTGGTGACCGCCAAGGTCGATTGTAAGGACGTGGAGGCGTCCTGGGTGACCGCATAGGTCGATGGTTGGACCCTGTGATAGGATTCCTACGTATCCCTAGTGGGAATCAAGCCTGGTCGTAGTTCAGAGGTTGTGAAATTGTGAGTGTATGCGGGTGTGGTGGTACCCTGAAGTGTCTTGTGACCGCCGAGGTCGACTATGAGGACGTGGTGGCGTCCTGAGATGGAAATTTTATGATTTTCCGAATCGGGTGGTTTAAAGCCTTCTGGGCTGGAGGTATGTCATGTATGAGGACTTGATTCATCTTCTGTCTGCGTTCGTGTCATGTATGAGGACTTGATTCGTCTTCTAACTGCGGTTTGCGGAGGCGTGCTGCCTTGTGCTTCGATTGTGAGAGGTGTGAATGCCTCGCATTTTGTCCGCTGGGGAAAAGGTTGGACTTACGCTGATTGTCGATGTTCATCTGCTGGGGATATGTGGCCTTGTGGGGGATTTTTCCGCTGAGAAGGTGACTTCGGGCTTACTTTGATGGCCGGTGGTTGATTCACCATTTGGCATTTGGGAGGCGTTTTGTGGCTTGAGATTTGTGCTTGGAGGTGCTGGCTCTTTTTGTGCTTGCTTTACCGTTTAGTGGGCGAGGTCCGGGCTTACGATGATGGCCGGTGGTTGCGTTGCCGTTTAGTGGGCAAAATCCGGGCTTACGTTGACGATCGGTGGTTGAGTTGCCGTTTAGTGGGCGAAATCCGGGCTTACGATGACGGCCAGTGTTGGTTCTGTTGGGTTGAGGACCAAACTGCATTGAATTTGCTGAAATAGGCCTTTGGACAGCCAGGGGCAAAGATTATAAGGGCAAAGAAGTAATTTGGCCCTATGTTGCAAAGAGATCCGTACGGATTTTCTCTCTCTGCAAAGAGGTCCGTACGGACCAATATTGAATTTTACAGTTCCCAGATTTTGACCAGCTGAAGAACCGAGGCAACCCTTCATTCTTCTTCTTCCAGTTCGTGAACCAGCGAGAGAGAGGGAGAGAAAACTCCATTTTGGTACCAAAATCCTTAGAAAATCTTCCATAATTTAAGCTTGAGTTGCTTGTAATGGCGGAAGGATCAAGGAGAGGACGTCGTCAATGGAGCCAAGAGGCGATTGAGCAAAGGACGGAGCTTCAAAGGAATTGCATCTCCTTCGTGCCTTCTTCGAATAACCCGGATGTGTTGTATCCGAATCCGGAGGTGCATAATCGGTGAGTTAGGAATGCCGGGGAGGTAAGAAATCAATTTCGTCTTGATTCCTTGCTTGAATTGTTGAATGCTAGAACTAGGTTTTAGTTTTTCGCATATTTGGGGCTTTTGTTGTTTGCCATGCTTTTTATGAAATTCATGATGAATTGTTGAAATTGAGCATGTAAAAATTGTGGGTATGTGAATTTTGTGCAAAAATGTGTAGATTAGCTCTTATTTGTAAAAATAAAGAGCCTCTCTTTGAAATGCATGCTTTGGTGTTTTGTACCTTATGCTATTTTTGTGTGTACATTGTGAGAAAATTGTCATGTAGGGACAAATTTTGTGGAAAAATGTGACATGTGCCGTGTTTTGTGACAGGTTTTGTCTGGAAGTATGTGCCGTGTAGGGACGGACTTTTTTTGAAAATGTGTCATGCAGTGTGTGCCGTGTTTTTGGTGACGGACTTTGTGGGGAATTCATGTGCAATATGTGCCGTGTTTTGTGACGGGTCTTTTGAAAATGTGTCATGTAAGGCTTAATCCATCTGTTGAGAAAATTTGTACAGTGTGTGCCGTGTTTTGTGACGGACTGCATGGGGAAAATTATGTGTAATGCATGCCGTGTTTTGTGACGGGTTACATGTGAAAATTGTGTGCAATGTTGGGACGGACCCATATTTTTTCTTTTGGTGTTTTGCATTAAGTACTGTGATTGACGTACCTTTGCTGTGTTTACCTGCAGGATGTGGGGCTTTTGTCTGGGAAAGTCAAGAAGATGAAGTCTCGGGGGTCGCTCGAGGCAGTAGTGGAGCTGTGGCAGCAGTTGCCGGACATCTCTATGGGGGGCAGGCCGAGCCCTAAGAGGCTGGTGTATGCTTCCGGCTTGGGCGTGTTCGTGGAGAACTTGGCCGGGATTTCTGATACGAGGAAGAACAAGAGTATCTTCCTAGGCTTGTCCGAGTATTGGTGGGATACCACTCACACCTTCCATTTGAGCTGGGGCGAGGTGACGGTGACTCCCACCGATTTTGCTGTTATCACCGGGCTTTCCTTCAAAGGATGGACAGGATATCCGAGGAGGTGCTGGCTGAGCTGTTGGGCTTCGCGCCTCTTCCTCGCAGGGGCCTGGGCAGGCTGTACAGCGATGTGGAGATGCGGATTACGTCCAGTATTGGGGCCTATTGCCGTGGTACCGGCATGGTGACGGCGTAGCAGCTGGCACGCTCCTTCCTGTGGTTTGCCCTTTCTGAGACTCTGTTCTCGAATCACGCAACTACGGCTCCCTTTGCTCTGCTGGAGAGTTTGTGATATAGCTTGGGGCGAGGCGGGCCTGGCCAAGCTTTATTTCTCTTTGGACCGGTTTAGCCGAGGCGTGGCCAGTTCTTTAGGCTGCTTTGATTTTGCTTTGGAGGTATGAGTTTATTGCTGTTTTTGATTTAGCAATTTGTCATTTCTCCATTTTCTTTTGCACTGAGCCTTTTCTGCTTTCGTCACAGGTGTGGTTCTATGAGATCTTCCGGTGCTTCCCGTGGGATCGAGAGGCTGAGGCCATAGCGGCCTATCCTGCTATGTTGGGCTGGGCCCGTCCGGCGAGGAGGAGGAGGACCAGTAGGGGGAAGCTCACCATTACCTACGGGGAGGTGCAAGAGCATCTGAGGAGAGATAGCCCGACGGAGTTTGCTCTGTACCCCTGGGCTCGGTATGGGGCTGACGAGTTTGAGGGCGGTCCCGTGGTGACGGCGCAAAGGAAGATGCTGCGGGGCCTGACCTGTGATGTCATGTATCTGGGAGAGAGGGTCTTCTGGCAGCATGGCCCGGGTATGCTCCCCTTGGCTCCGAGGGACCCGCCTTTTGGGATGATGGATTCCCGTGATATGGATGTGCTGGAGTTTGAGAGATATCTTGGCGGCGTGAGTGCCGATGAGTTTGTTTTGTTTGGAGAGGAGTATGGGTCCTTCGTTAGGAGGAAGTTGAGGACGCCACAGGTGTTGGCGAGGGAGAGGGAGGCTGGCTCGCCAGGTCCCCCAGAGGTTCCGGTGCCTGGGCCGGATTTTAAATATGTTCGCGGGGATTCATCGAGGCGGAGGGTATCGGTACCCGTCCCTGAGCAGGCTCCAGCTGCCTACCGGGTTGACCCGGATGTGCCGGTGAGTGTGCTTACTCTTTTCCGTCTTGGCATCTTTTCTGTATTTTTCTCTTCTGTATGCCTGTATCTCGTTAGCTGAGCGTTCCTTTGGCTGTTTGCTTGTGCAGGTCCCGGGGAGAGCCTTCGACACGCTGACCCACCGTTATGTGGCGATGCGGTTCTTCGCGAAGAAGTTGGCGGGGAAGCTGTCTTGCCGGTCTTTGCGGCATGAGCCGGCGTACGAGCTGATGCCTCTGAGGCATTCTGTGGATGTTCCTCCGCCTAGGGTTGAGCCGGGGCAGCAGTTGGAGGGACCCTCTCGGGGGCAGCATAGCATGGATGCCGGGACATCTTCGGGAGTCCAGAGGCCGCAGGTCTTTCACCAGTTCTGGCCTTCGCAGGAGGCACCGGGAGAGAGTTTGGGCATCAGCGTTTGGGCAGTTTGGAGCAAGGTCCTGCGAGGAACAGTGGTTGTTGTACTGTTTGCTGGGAAGGTGGGGCCATGATGCAACAAGGTCCGTACGGACCAACCTGGGGTGCAAAGAGGTCCGTACGGATCACCTTTGCTTTTGGGAAGGGATAAATGTTTTTCGGATGTCTGGACTTTCCCCACTTCCCATTTGCAGCCATTTTCGAGCTTTCTTCCCCATTTTCTCTAGGAACCTCCATTTTTGCCATGGATTCTTCGTATGTTCCAAGAATTTTGCCGAGGCTTTCGAAGGAGCGGCAAGCATACTTCCTTGAGCGGCTGAAAATGTGGATGCGACACCGCATAAGGCATCAGAGGCGGGCTTTCGAGGTAAGGTTTCGACTTTGCTCGGTTTGGTCCCTTAAGGAGTTGGTTCCTGATTGGGAATTGTTGCGGGCTGCCGCAAAGTTCTGGGATGTTAGGAGGCATGTTTATTGCTTCTCCTACAATGAGATGGTGCCCACCTTTGAGGATTTTCGGGCTTTGATTGGAGGATCGGAGGTGGAGGCCATCTCGCTTCCTTTGATTGGTGGTGCCGCTGTGAGCGTGAAGCTGGCGTGCTTTCTTCGGACTTCGTTGGGAGAAGTGCAGGGCATGATCCTTGATTCGGACGACATTGACATTTCTACACTGCCGGAGCAGTTTATGATTGATGATGAGAGTGATGTCTCATGGGATGCATTTGCCTTATGCGTGATAGCGACGCTTTTCATGGTCAGCTCCCTTGGGGTTTGCGATGGCTCTTTGCTAGACGTAGTTGGACACTGTAGAGCTGGAGAGGATATTGTCCCATTGGTGCTGGGGGAGACTCTTCATGGTATTGACCATCTGGCGACTGGGGATCGGTTCATGAGAGGGGGAAGCCCCGCTTTGCTCACCTTGTGGCTGCGGGAGAGGCTTCAGGCTATGCGTGAGGCTCTGGCGTCGTTCAGCCCGTGGACATTTGCTCAGCGTCCCCTTGTGTTGGATATGGATCAATCCGCCTGGGAGAAATGGATGGCACAGCTTGGTACACATCAGATCCGTTGGTGGGTTCCGCACTGGGGGATTGAGACTAGGAGGGCCTTTCAGGAAGGGTCCTACGTCGTCAGAGTTCCAGGTTTGTCTTGGTCCTCTTTCTATATTCCGTCGCGTGTTTCTCGGCAGTTTGGGATGAAGCAGGAGCCTTTGTTGGGCTGGGATGACCTTGCTACTGCGGAGGTAACTCCTCTTTGTATGGCAGCTCCAGGTGCTCTTTTGTATTTTCTGAGTGTATGGAAGTATTCCGCTTTCCCTCCTGTGGTGCTCCTTAGACGTCGGGAGAGTGTCGTATTGACTACCCAGTACCTGGCCTGGTATAAGCAGCGTGTTGGGCAGTCCCAAGTGGCTTTGGGGAGCAGGCGTGGAGCGATTCTGGGGCCCGATTGCCATGGTAGCTATTGCCTTAGGAGTGCCGAAGCCTGGTCTGACCCTCAGGATGTGACGGGAGACACTTTGTTTGACTACGAGACTAGAGTTGACCGACTGACGGAGAGAGGTCCTCTTTTGCAGACTCGCAGGGAGGAGATCCGAGCCGAAGCACGGGCGAATGAAGCCCTGAGAGCTGCTAGATTGTTTGACTCTATGGGGAGGACCCCTAATCTCGGACTGAGAGACGCAGAGCTGGCTCACGTGGAGCGAAAGAAGACTCGCCGGGGACGAGGAAAGAAAGGGAAGAATGGCGAGGGGACAAGCGCAGATGGCGCGGAATGACCTCCTAGGTATCCATTCATTGCATTTGTAAACACATTATTTGTTAAATGTATTAAGCTGTCTTTTAGCATGTTGTGATCTTGAGAGTAGACCGTGCTTGAACTCATCAAGAAATGTTGTAATCGTTAGTGATTTGTGATTTACTTTTAAAGCTTTATCGAGACGCAAGATCTCTTGTTCGCTTTTGTTTCTTTTGTGAGCCTCGACGGCGTCCATCTTTGGACCTTTCTGTTGCATTTGCGGACTGAAGCAGCCTGGGCCTTGACGGAAATCCCTTTTGCTTGGGCTTTGTGTTTGGCTAAGAGGTTGGATGATCCCCTGACAAGTCGTTTTGACGGTCTTTTCCATAGCTTCCTTGCCTCTGGTTTGTTGGCGTCGGGCTCTTGACCTCATTTTCGCAGCTTCTGCTTGAGCTTATTATTTTTTTTTGAGAGACTTTGCTCGAGCTCTTTTTTTTTTTTGAAGCGCGTGAGGGCGAAGGCAAGCCTCTGGCTTGGAGGTTGACATGGGTCAGTCATTTGACGCTGAGTGACCTTCGGATGTCCTTTGATGTTTCCGCCGTTGTTTTGACTTGGTCAAGGTGATGGCGGGGGCATGCTCTTGGAAAGTGTGTAGCTTGATGGAGGTCTTGGTTGACATTCAAACTTTTGACTTTTTTGTGTGTTTTTAGACCGGACCAATTAAGGTTGCCTACGTTCCCCTGGACTAGAGGGCTCAGATCTGCGTAGTTCGACACTACATGGAGTGCCAAGAGATGCATTGTTGTTCTTCTTTAGGCGAAGTATCTGCGAAGTTTGCTTCCGTTGCCTGGATTCATGAAGGGATTGCCGTCTAGGTCTGTCAGCTTCATAGCACCTCCGGAGAAGATCTTTTGAACCACGAAAGGGCCGATCCATGTTGGTTCCCATTTTCCCAGTGGGTTGGTTCGAGTGGGAGGCTTTTCTTTGAGTACCAGATCGCCTTCCCTGATGTCTCGAGACTTAACCTTCTTGTCAAAAGCTCTAGCCATTCTGCTTTGGTAGGCTCGGACATGTTCCCTGGCTTTTAGTCGTCGCTCGTCTAGCAGAGCCAATTTGTCATGTCGGCTTCAGAGCCATTCGACTTCGTTGATGTCATTTTCCAGCAGCACTCGGAGTGAGGGAATTTCTAGTTCAAAGGGGAGGACTGCTTCCATCCCGTATGTCAGGGCGAATGGGATTTCTCCCGTGGCTGTTCTGACTGATGTTCGGTAGCCCCAAAGTGTAAGGTGCAGCTTTTCGGGCCAATCGCGTCCTCGGGTGGTCATTTTTCGGATGATCCGTTCGAGGGTTTTGTTTGTTGCTTCTACGGCGCCATTCATTTGTGGCCGGTAGGGAGAAGACTTGTGGCGTGTGATCTTGAATTCGGACAGCAGTCTGTCGCATTCTCCTTCGAAATGTGAGCCATTGTATGATATGACTTCGTTCGGGATGCCGTATCGGCAGATGATGTTTTCCTTGAGGAAATGAGTGACTTTCTTGGAGGTGAGTACCTTGTAAGATTTGGCTTCGACCCATTTGGTGAAGTAGTCGATGGCTACCAAGATGAACTCGTGGCCGTTGCTGCCTGGCGAAGCAATTTTCCCGATGACGTCAATTCCCCAAGTGGCAAAGGGCCAGGGTATAGTCATGTAGTAGAGATCGTGAGGAGGTAGATGATTGAGGTTGGAGAACCATTGGCACTTGTCGCAGCTTCGGACAAAGTGGATGCAGTCTGCCTCCACGGAGATCCAGTAGTAGCCCATCCGGAGAATGATTTGCATTAGGGCTCGGGCGTTCATGTGGGGACCGCAAGCCCCATTGTGGACTTCGTTCATGAGCTCGTTTGCTTCTCCCTGGCTGATGCAACGTAGGAGTGGTCCTTGGTAGCGTTTCTTGTATAGCATGTCTCCAAGGATGACAAAGTGAGAGGCGAGGCGTTTTAGGGCCATGATGCTCTTGGCTTTGGCTCCTTCCCTGCGTTGACCTTCTTCGTTCATGAGGGCGGTTTCCCCATTCTTGAGGTATTGGAAGATCTGGATTGTGCTGGAAATGGCTTCGGACTTGCGTCTCTTTGGCTCTTCAGCAATCTCGCAAATCGCTGTGATTAAAACCTCCTCGGCATCTTGGGCCCGGTTTTCCTCTCGTTTGACAACATGCTTAAATGTTTGCTTGATGCATTTATTCAATTAATGTGTTTGCTTCTTTGTGTAGATGAATTGTTATTAACTGTTTTGATTAGTTAACTCATCATTTGTTAAAGATGCAATGAAAGGATATTCTAGAAAGGTCGGACCTTTTATTGAAAGCGCAAAGACTGTACATTGTTGATTATGGACTCACGATCTTCCGGCGTAGAGCCATCAGATGACTCGAAAGACATGAATTCACAGGCAACATGACTCGAAGCTAGACTATAGGCGACGAGGGATTGGACCAGGCTTCATTACTCTTGGCGGGCTGTAGCTCTAGAGAGGGTGGCGATGGTTCTGGTGGCCAGACTTCACCCGAGGCGGTTCCCGGAGGATAGCTTGCATGTGGTTCGACTTCAAACCAGATCGCGGAGGTTTTTGATTGCTCCCCTGATGATGTCCCTCCATTAGTGTTGTAACCAGTCCTTGGGGGTCCTTGATGATAGAAGTTGTTGAGAGCTACTTCCAGGAGGGTGAAGCATTCGCTGATTCGGAGCTGATTCTTGCTGATGTTGATCATTTTCATAGAATCCGCCTCTTTATCTGGGATCTTTGCTTGGACGACATTTACAATGTCGGACTCGAGAGGGCATGCTATCTCTCCTTCCCTGATTAGGCCTTGGAGGAGGTTGCGCCACTGTTCGTCTAGGTCAGACACCGGGATGTTGAATTGGACGATGCTGTGATGGATGTCCCCGTGAGATCCAAGGGTATCAATAAGAGGGTTATCTTGTACCAGTGGGTCGGTGATGAGCCAGTTTGCAAGAGGGTTCTCGGCGAAGTAGGGGTCTACTCCTCGGTCAATCTCCATCTGGACGTCCATCTCTTGATCCTCTCTTAGGCATTCTTCACAGTCGCATATGTCAGAGTTGTCGTCTTGACCCATGAGCTCTTCGATCTCTAGCTCGTCACGGCTTAGAGCGTGGATGTAGGGATCCACTTCGTAGCGGGACAGGACGGGAGATTCATCTGCAGAAGAGTATTCAGTCATGTCGGGACCTTCTTCTGGGTCGTAGCTTGCTGGCCAAGTGCTTGCCATTGTTCTGCATCCGCGGATTACCTCGAGCATTCCATTGGCATTGATGAATTTCACGCATTGGTGAAGAGTAGATGATACCGCTTTCATCTGATGTATCCAAGGTCGTCCCAACAAGGCAGAGAAGGTTGGTTTGATTTCCACGACTTGGAACTCTACCGACTCCAGTTGTGCATCAAATTGGATCCTCAGATTGATGACTCCTACGATTGGTCATGGAGTGGTGTCATAAGCTCAGATTATCCGGGGCGAAGGTCTTATCAGGGAGCGGTCGATGCGGAGTCGTTTCAGTGTGCTCAAGGCAATGATGTTCAATGCGGAGCCGTTATCAATCAAGACGTTCAGAAGGAAGAACATCTCTATCTTTATGAGGATGAGGAGGGCCTCATTGTGTCGATTCTTACATATCGGCAAATCATCGTCTGTGAAGGCTAGACCGTTCCCCGTGCTGCCATTTGACTCAGTCTCCTCTGGGGAGCGTTCGATCCATCCATTGGTGTGCCGTGGTCGGGGCAAAGATCGTAGGGAGACAGTGGCCCTTGGGCGTTCTTGTCTGGATTCCCGGTCACGAGACCGTTTGACTCTGGTTTCACGTTCCCAGTCATAGCGGGATAGCATGCTGACGGTTTCAGAAATTGCAGGGGGCCTGCTCTCGCTTGGAGTTACGTCGAAGGCTATCATGTTCACCCTGTCGTTTCGGGGGAATGGATTTCCGATGGTGTTGGGGCCACGAGGGCGTTCCAACTTTCCCTCTTCGATTAGCCCCTGGACCACTTGCTTTAACACAAAGCAATTGTCGGTGGTGTGGCCGGGGTAGTTGTGGAAGGCGCAGTGCTTGCTCATATCCATTTTGGGCTTGGGAGTCTTTGGTTGGAAATTCTCGAGAGTCTTGAGAAGATTTCGCTTTACCAATGCTTCAAATACTTGGCCCCGAGGCATTTCGAGGTTGTCAAAATGCTGGAACTGTGGGAAGCGAGGGGGATTGTTGTTCCTTGGGGTTGCTTGATCAAGATTCACTTGAGCTCCATTCTGGATGTAGTGTACCGTTCCAGCTGCTTCTTTTCCTTTGTTTGGGATAGGTGTTGAAGTTGACAGGTTTGTCCGATAGCGGTAAGATGAAGCAGGGGCTGCTGTTGTCTTCTGAAGGCTCAGAGTCTTCTCAAACTTAGTTCCGGCGTTGACCATGGCACGGAGATCCGAATATAAGTGATGGCTAATTAAGGTCCTCAGAGATGGCTTGAGGCAAGAATGGAAGATGTCCATCTGCTCTTCTTTGGAAAGTGGATCCATTATCTCACTAAGCTTCCAGTTCCATATTTTGTAGAACTCGCCTACTGGTTCGTCATCCTTTTGCTCGGTGGCTTGCAGATCGTGGCGGTTTGTCTCCCACTCAAGGTTGGCGCGGTACTTCTCCAGGAAGATCTGGCTGATTTGGTCCCATGTGGAGCGGTTTTCTGCCTTTACATTGAGGAACCACCTTAGCGCTATGGATTTGAGAGAATGCTGAAAGTGATCCGCCATCTGTTGAGGGGTTGCCCCCTTGGCTCTCATTCCCAAGACATAGGTGTCGATGTGGGTTTTTGGGCATTCTATCCCGTCAAACTTTTCCATTTTCGGCATCCTGAATTTCGGGGGGAGTGGAACCACCTTTTTTGGATCAGTGGGCAGGAGGGAGTCCTTCCGAGAACTGGTTAGCTTGCCTTGCATGTCCTTCATTTGCTCGATCAGCCAAGCCATGTGGGGATCGGCAGGTTGAGGCGGGTTACCGTTTTCGGGGATGGAAACCGAAGATGGAGGTGGATTGGCTGATGGGATCGCCATTCGGGAGTCTTGGGGAGGTAGTTGAGTATATACCAACCCATACCCTGGAGTGTTGAAGTTGAGGGCGTGATTGCCAGGTCCGCTAAGGGTTGTGTTTGGGAATTGGGGAAATGATTCATTAGCCCCAAGTGGCAGACCAGCAGGTGGCAAGCTTGAGATGTTGCGATATCCGCTCGAGATGCCTGTCCCAGGTAAGCATGGGGACTTTTGATTATGGCTGCGAGGCTCGTATAGAGGCAGAGGATTGAATCCTGAGGGATACCGAGATGCACTGGGATCTGGCGGTGTAGGCACGTATGTGTGCTGTTGATACTGAGCTTGGTGTGCAGAGCCGGGAAACTGACTGTGCTGAGGCGGGCATGTCAGAGCTGCTTGACTGATGCCTGAGGGGAGCTTTGAGCGAGAGCTGCTTTGCATTGCTGGGATCTCGTAGCTTGGCGGAGGCGGGACCTGCTGATAGCTTTGAGAAACCGGGGGAGCCGGTATTTCTTCGTCTTCTATGAGAACGAAGGTTCCGTCAGGTTGGGGAACTGCAACGGTTCCTCGAAGACGCAGGGTGTCTACGATCCAGGCTTGCTGCTCTTCTTGGCGCTTCTTGATAGTTTCGAAGGCTCGCAGCACCTCCTCCATTGTCTGAAGGTTCCTTAGTGGCGGGGTTCCGTTTCCCTCACTGTTATCTGTTGATCCCGTCATGGGGGAGTAGCGGACGGTGCGGACCGTTGAACTGGAAGGGCTGTCGGACCTTGTGACCTTGATACTGAAAAGGCGGCTCCCGGGTATTCTCAACCACTCTCGGTTCGCTGGAGGGGGTGACGGGTAAGGTTTAGAAACGAGAAGGCCTTTCGGGATAAGGGAGAAAGCTCACGTGACATGCGGTTTCCGCTTCTTTTATTTTTTATTTTTATTTTTTGTTGTTTTAATTTACTTAAAGCGTGTTTTCTCAGAGTCCTAGGTAGGTTGGAAAAGATTGCTCTTCTTTTTCGCAACTATGCTAGATCCTGGGTCAGTGGAGACCGTCTGTGCGGCTATAAGCCTCTCGTTTTGCACCTGTATTTCGACATCCCAGGGTGGATAGCCCCAGGCGAGGGTCCTATAGGGCAAGCGGTTTCCACCGGCCTAAAAGAAAAATCGAACCTAAGGACCGAGCCTGTCATGTTCGTTTTAATGCGTTAGCCATGTGAATAGTGAACCGAGCCGGCCATTGAGTCAAGATCGGGTCAAGAGTTCGGCATGACCTCTCTTTACCTTGCTTGCACAAGGGATCTGTGACGTTAGGCGTTGGCTGGGTCATATCGTCATGGCTGACGTATTAAAGGCTTGATGACATGGTGTCATGTGGGCATGGATGTATATCCGGGACGGAACATCGTCTGGGTGTAGCTTCGGAAAATCAAGATCGGGTCAAGATTTTAGCATGACCTTTCATCGCTTTGCTTGCGCAAGGAATCTTGAGTTCCGAGCTTTGACTTAGAAAATGGCCGGCATGGGATATGTATCCAGCTTGTATGACACCTGACCGGGTAAAACCAACCGAGTCCGGACAGAGTGTGACTCAAGACTCAAACGTGTGGTTGACGCTTGGCTAGGATGGGATGTTTGGAATGATCCCGTGCGCATCCAAGAAGCCTAGGAAGACCAAACGGATCGCAACCGAGACCACTCCGGGTTAAGGGTTGTAGTGTGCGGTGTATCCGAAGCCAGCTGCGGTGTAACCGAGCGCGTAACGTGCGGTGTATCCGAGGCAGCAGTGCGAGTAGTGTGCGGTCTCTAAAATTCTTTTTCTGAGTAACACAGAAGTTTTTGAAGAATTTTAAATGTATGTAAACAGATGTATATTGATGCATTTTTTTTTGTATTTTTTTAAAATAAAAAATAAAGCACATGCACACACACACAATAGTTTAAAGAAAGGGGTAAAATGAAAGTTTGACCCTCATCATCGTTTTAAAAATCTTTTGTTTTGTTTAAAAGTTTTTAAAACAAAATATCCCCAGCGGAGTCGCCAACTGAAATTACCCGGGGTCCGGCTCGCGCACGGATTTGGCCCCGGCACAATCTCGCATTTTCGTGCGTTCGCGTTCGGAAAGTCGCCCGGATCCGATAGGTAACTCGATCGTGCCCTGGCATCTGGCTCGTTCCGTTTTGCGTGTTGGAGGTGTCTCGCTGTGTTTTGCTTGTAGAGTCGCCATGCCGTTTTTATTAAGCCCAAAACATTGAAAAAGGGCATCAGTTTAAAAATAAACTGTTTTTGTGTGATGAGATTTTTGAGTTCGAAGGTCAGATGACTCCTCGGGAAGAGAATATTAGAATATTAGAGCTCACCCGAGTCGCCTCGTAAAAACGAGTCTTTCGGTACCCCTAATATTCTTTAACTGTTGTGTGTGTGTATGTGCTTTTAAAAATGCATGCTGTGTTGGATGTCTACATTGTACACCGCTTTATTGAAATGTATTGAAATAGTAATGGAAGGAAGCCTTACCAATGTTGGTTCGTGTCTGTCTTCCGCTGGGGAATAGTATTTGAGGATGGAATAGTGTTCCGGTACGGACCGGGGTTGCTTCGGGATGAGCCGGTTGTCTGCGGACAGAGTTTCGGCGTGCGTTGGATTGTCAGGTGTGCACTCGGGCAGAGGTTCGGCGTGCGTTGGGACACAGGGATCACTCGGGCAGAGGTTCGGCTTGCGTTGGGATGGCAAGAGTCACTTGGGCAGAGTTTCGGCGTGCGTTCGAGTTGCCGGTTTGACTCGGAAAGAGCCGGGACGCCTCGGGAAAGACCAGGTAAGGCCTCGGAGTACCACGAGGGGCCTCGGAGTACCTCGAGAGTGCCTCGGGGCAGTGCGGGAGCGTCGCGGGAGCGTCGCGGGAGCGTCGCGGGAGCGCTCGGAGAGGCTTCGGAGCACCGCGAGGGGGCTTGGAAGGCCTCGGAATGATCCGAAAGGGGCCGGGAGTGACTCAAGAGGACTTAGAGGGGTGCCAGAAGGCTGTGGGGATAGGAGAGAAGAGGGAGATGTGTGAAATGAGGGAGGGGGAGCCCTCTATTTATAGTGCCAGATTTTGTGCAAGAAGGTCCGTACGGACCTTTTAGGTAATCCAGAATTTTGGTTTTCCTCAATTTGAGGGAATATGTGGACTTTAAGAAGATTCAGCAATGATGGTGTCTGGTTGCAATAAGGTCCGTACGGACCAACCTTGCATACAATAAGGTCCGTACGGACCAACCATGTAGCTGGGTAATTTTTACCTCCGGGATTTGAGGGAATAACTTGGACTTTAAGGGGATTCAGTAATCATTGTGACAAAGAGGTCCGTACGGACCATATTTGCTTTTCCAATTTCTGAAAAATCCCTAAAAAGTCCTTTTGTGCTTCTTTGTCCCAGAAAGATCCCTCCCTTGGCTTGGTTGGGGGTTTTTGAGGGTTTTGAGTGTCACGGGTCTTCGAGACTGCGTTTGTGAGTTTGCAGTGTTTCCCGTGTGCTCGGAAGAGGGTGATCCAGATTGGGGTACTTACAAACGTGCAACCCACGAGAAAACTGTACGTCAAAGGAGCACATTTATTAAGTCATCACCAGACTAACAAAAATGCATCACTAGGAAACATCTCGGATATACCCCAGACAATCTCGACTACACCGGCTAGAGCACTCTAAATCCCTCGTAGTAGCAGTGCTAAACCCCAAATATGTAATGTACTCACGACTTATATCGTAACAAATACGACATAGACGTCGGCCGGCTATGAGTCACAAAACATGGTGTGATATCGAATCGCCTTCCCCAAGTCCTCATATCAATTCAATTCAACACAATCGCTTTCCAAGACATGTCCCTTAGGACCGTATCATTCTTGATCTTAGGTAAACATGCTAAAGTAGCGTCACTGTGCATCCTATTCATGACATAGTCTTAAGTCAACTAGGGTATAAGTAGGATCAATCAAATAATGATCCTTGTGGCTCACACGGTGATGAAGTAGGGATTAATTCATCACTCCCACTATCGGTTGGCTATAGCACATACAGTATGAAATGTATGTTATGGCGTTTTCCCATTACATGGGCATGTCACTTATATATATTAAAATATAATAAACGCCATACGAATCTTAGTTAAGTCACTATTCAAGCGCCTAACCTGAGTTCTAGCACATTCGCCATCTCTAAGCTCCTGTCTTGAATCTCACATTCGGCTTTTAACACAAGCTTCATAGAATCATGGAAATATTCTATGATTAACCTCGATGAGGTCTCATCTTAGCTCCAACTAAGGCGACATATGTATTTATCTTTTCTCGCGTTCCAAGTGCTAAAGATATAGATGTCTCATCTCGCTCGCTTTCTTAGCGCCAAGTTGAATCACCCGTGTGAGTGGGTCGATTCAAGCTCGGTGACATATCTCAAAAGATGTGTAAACGATTTTAATCCATAAACAAATATAAGGAATGAAAATCATCATATTATTAACAAATAACAATAATAATAATGTCAAATTATCAAAGAAGTTCCAAAAAACATATCAAATCCTACGGAGTCCCATACTCCTGACATGGCATACGAAAGCATCTTTAGCTATAGGCTTAGTCAAAGGGTCAGCCACCGTGTCACTAGTAGAGATGTGTTTTGAGACTACTTCTCCTTGCGCAATCATGTCTCTAATGAAATGAAAATGAATGTCAATGTGTTTGGCTTTCCCATGATACTTGGGATCATTTGCGTACGCTAGAGCCGATGTACTGTCTACATGTATAAGGACAGCATCGTCTGCATGTGTTGTAATGCCTAGGCGTAGCAAGAATCTCCTTAGCCAAACTGCCTCATGGACTGCTGCGGAGCAAGCTACATACTCGAACTCCATTGTGGATAGGGCAATGCATGTTTGTTTCTTGCTGCTCCAAGAAACTGATCCACCTCCGAGTATAAATGTATATCCTGAAGTGGATTTATGCTCATCCCTATCACCGGTCCAGATCGCAAGCCGCCGTAACCTTTTCAATCTCAAGTCTCCACCATGGTAGCAAAGAGCGATATCTGAAGTTCCTCGCAGGTATCGTAAAATTCTCTTTACTGCTTTCCAATGAGCAATACCCGGATTACTCTGATAGCGGCTAACCATTCCTACTGCATGTGAGATATCTGGACGCGTACACATAGTAGCATACATAAGACTCCCTACTGCAGCAGCATAAGGAACTTTGGACATTTGATTCTTTTCCTCATTATTTTTAGGGCATTGGTCTAGGCTCAAGGTACATCCCTTATCCATCGGTGTGTCTATGGGTTTGGATTTTTGCATACGAAAACGTTCAAAACTTTCTTGATGTAAGTCTCTTGAGACAAACTAAGTAGCTTCTTGGAACGATCTCTTGTAATCTTTACTCCAAGCACAAAATCTGCTTTACCCATGTCCTTCATCTCAAAAGTAGAGGACAACCACTTCTTTGTGGCGATAATGGAATCCAAGTCATTCCCAGCTATAAGAATGTCATCAACATACAAAGAGAGGATTAGAATATTTTTCTTGGATCGTTTAAGATACACACAATGGTCTTCTTCAATCATTTCAAAACCAACTGAGGTAACGGAATGATGAAATCTGTGGTACCATTGTCTAGACGATTGTTTGAGCCCAAAAATGGAATGCTTGAGGCGACATACTTTGCGCTCTTGTCCCTTAGTCTCAAACCCAACTGGTTGAGCCATATAGATCTCTTCATCTAGTTCTCCATTGCGAAATGCAGCCTTAACATCCATCTGAAAAAAGTTCTAAATCCAAACGTGCGACAATAGCTAAGATTAGGCGAATTGAGGCAAATCTCACCATCGGGGAGAATGTCTCATCATAGTCTATACCCTCTCGTTGGGTATATCCTTTTGCCACTAGACGTGCCTTGTACTTGTCAATTGAACCATCTGCCTTGCGTTTAATTTTCAAGACCCACTTGTTTCCAATGGTCTTGCGTCAAGGCGGAAGATCAACTAACTCCCAGACTTTGTTCTTAGCCATAGAGCTCATCTCATCAGTCATAGCAGCCATCCACTTATCACTAGCAGATGAAGATAGCGCTTCCTTAAAGGAAGAAGGCTCTTCTTCATCAATTGGAGCACACAAGAGAATGTCCCCGTCACACTCAAAATGACGCCGGGGAATATTCCCTCTTTTACTCCTGCGCAACTGAGAATCTTGAGTTTCAAGTGGTACACTCCCACTCGGAACTGGTGGTATACTCCCACTTGGATGAAGATCGGTCTCACTTCTTTCAGCGATTATGGGACGGTCAACTAATTCCCCTCCCTCGCTGGAAGATGGTAAGATATCTTCATCTTCCTCCAACTCATAGAGGTCAAGATTCTTATCAGTGTCGCCTATGCTAGGGAAATCATTCTCAATGAAATAAATATCGCGGGATTCTACCTCAGTCATTCCCCCATCTGGATGCTCACCATACATAACGTATCCCTTTGAACTATCAGAATATCTTATGAAGATATGCTTTTTAGCTCTAGGGCCTAACTTCCCATACTTATGAGAAGTGTTGTGAACATATTCTGTCGAACCCCAAGGGCGCAAATGCTCCAAATTGGGCTTTTCGCCTTTCCATAGTTCATAAGTTGTTGAGGAAACTAACTGGGAAGGCACTCTGTTAAGTACATAGGCAGCAGTCAAGAGTGCATCCCCCCAAAAAGATATTGGAAGGTTTGCTTGTGCCATCATGGACCTAGTCATGTCCATTAGTGTCCTATTCCTTCTTTCTGCAACACCATTTTGTTGCGGAGTTCTGGGAATAGAGAGTTGCCTGCGTATCCCCTTCTTTACACAGAATTCCTTGAACTCATCAGATAAATACTCGCGTCCTCGGTCTGTTCTAAGTGTTTTTAAACTCTTTTCTTTCTGATTCTCAACCTCAGCCACAAAGGGTTTGAAAACATCAAAAGCTTCGTAACGGCGAGCTAACAGATAGACATAACCGTACCGCGTGTAATCATCTATTAATGTGAGAAAGTAAGAAGCGCCATGGCGTGCCTTCACATTCATTGGTCCACAAATATCTGAGTGGATTAACTGTAATGGCTGAGTAGCTCGAATAGCCTTTCCAAAAGGCTTTCTACATGCCTTGCCTTCTAAACAAGGCTCACATATAGGTAGGTTGACTTTAGCAAGTGGGCCTAAAAGGCTTTCTCTAGCTAACCTAGTCATTCAATCCTGTTCCATATGTCCTAGTCTAGCATGCCATGTAACAGAGTCTACATCTTTATTAGAATGTGCCATATAAGATAAAGGGGAAACAGAATCACTTAATTCAATCTTGAAAAAATTATTCGAAAGATAACCATGTCCAAAAACAATACCATCTAGAGTTATTTCCAACCTACTACCACCAAAATTAAAAGAATATCCAAAAGCTAAAAGTGCAATAACTGATAAAAGATTATGCGTAATCTCAGGCATAGCTGGTACGTGCCAACTCCTAGTGCTTCTTTACTGGTTCCATTCCCCATAAAGAGTCTGGTGCCTGTTGGAATACAGCGATAATCTACGAACCCTGCTAGATCTCGAGCTACATGTCTTGTTGCTCCCGTATCTACAATCCATTCAGGGAAAGTATTAGCAGCCAAAACATGTGTACATACATAAATGTAACTAGGGTTCAGTAAAGTGGATACCTTCTTCGGCTCAGTGCAGTCACGAGCGAAGTGTCCCATCTTTCCACAGTTATAGCATTTGACTTTTGCCATATCTTTCTTCCCACCACGCTTGCCCCTTTAGCGCTTGGTTATTTTACCTGTCTTTGGCGCAGTCTTGCAAGCCCCTCCCTGTTTGCCTGATTTGCCCTTCCCATCGCGCTTAGGCACAGGTACCTTGCGTGCACCACTATGTGCTAGAAGGGCAGCGGCTGCAGTATGGTTCGCGACTTCGCCCTCCGCCTCCAGCTCAACATGACGTGATATGTCACCAAATTTGACAATATTATCATTGTGTGTCATAATTTTCTTCATATGAAGCGATGAATCAGGTAGGGATCTTATGACAGCTTGGACCTGTTGCTCATCAGTGAGGACATTCCCAGCAGCTTTTAGATCCCGGATCATTCCTGACATCACCCTAAGATGTTCGAACATAGTGTGCTTGGGGTCCTTTCTGTACACCTCAAACTTCAGAACAAGGCTCCTAAGCCTCGTGGTAGATGTACCACCAAAATCAAACTTGAGCTGGTCCCACATTTCTTTGGCAGTAGGAAAGTTCTCATACTCTCCAATAAGATCATCATGCATGCTGCTTAACATGATATAGCGCGCACTACGATCCTTTTTGGACCAAGTATGAAATGCCTCCAAGTCACGGCGGTGTTGGGCCGTATGCCCTTCCTCAGGTTGGGTCATTGCCCCAGACAAATGTTCCACGAGCTCTTGCTCATGCAATTGGTATTGTATCTTCCTATGCCACATGTCATAGTTCTTGCCATCAAGCTTGCAGTCTTCGTTAAGGTCAGCGACAATTGATTTGGTTGTCATTTCTACATTTTAAAGCGCAAATTTAACATTAAATACACATCTTTTAAATTTATTCAAAAATCCAATTAAAAAATAATTTTCTTTTCCACACATCAAGATCGAAAATTTGTTAAAACTCATAATCGTCTCTTGATTTTGTAAATAAGAAAAATATGGTTTAATTAATTTTGAATAAATAACCATAAATGTTAGGTACAAAACCATTTTAAAATATACTCATAAATATTATACAAAATAATAATGAGTCAAGAAGCATCATAAAACAATAATGCGAGACGGCCCCAGGTGGGCACCAAATTAACAATATTAGAGCTTATGCAAAGTTATTTTAATGTATGTAATGAAAACAAGAAATTCACCCTTTACAAAGTGGTTGTTCCAAAAGAAACCTCTCTTTCCTCACTTTACATAAGCCATGGAAAAATAGGGTGCTTGTTTTCACATCACATACAGAAAAAAAATAACTTTGAAATAACATACAACACAAGTAAACATAAGCTCATTGATAATGTTAATTCTATTCATTCATCCATTTATTCATGCTAACAGATAACAAATAAGACAAGAAGAATCAGGAAAAACTGCATAAACTGCTCTTACACAATCTTTAAAACAACGTTCATCAAGTTCCGCTCTCACATAAGTAGACATTGGAAAAAGTAGAGCCATGATGAAGAACATCAGATAAATTAACGTTTTCCCCTTAACATCCATGGCCTGCTAATTATCACTCTGCTGGCTGTATGTTTTAAACAATATTTTTATACCACTTTAATTAAATAAAATGGTTTAAGAGATGTGTAATACCATATGCTTATTTTCGACCAAACAGACCACCGGTCGTCCCACAGTTTCGGTCCCGACTCTGTTGGCGATGCAACCCACGGTGTTGCGATTGCCCATTCAAGGAGATTCCGAATGTATACTTTCTGGATTAGACGGAATCCTTCTAGAGGCTCAACCGTCGTGGAATCCACCATTGTTGACGGCCATTATCAACCTTTGGAGAAGTGGGTTTTCAGCAATCAAAACTCGCGAACCCAACTTCGAGATTCAATATCTCTTTCATTATATGACCAAAATCAGAGATTAAACAGTCTATGGAAATCCCTTACAGAGTAGAACAAATAACATTCAGACACTTTTCAACAAATATGAGTCTAACATTGTCAAAAACAGCTCTGAACTTTCGAAAAAATACAATTTCGAAAAAATTAGATTTCCAATTACTCATAATATATTCAACGAAATTCAAAGATTTTTAAGTGTTATGTTCTATACATCGTTATCTACGTATACATACAAAAATCGAACAAAACGGACAAGTAATTGAATCACGAATTTGCAAACCCAGTTGATGTTCATTCTAAAAAAAACCAGCAAAAATTCATAGCAAACGAAAGCATGCATTTTTGGCGAGCAACAGAGCATAAGGCTCTGATACCAATATAAACATTTAATACGTATTCGGGTTTGTGGATTACCTCTTGATGAATACCCGAATTGATCTTGAACCAACTTGTTGCTACGGCCTCTACAAGCTTCGATCCGATTTGCTTCCTCGTACAACCTTGATTCTTCGCGGATATGAAATGCCCGGCTACTAGAGTCGTGCACAGATTATTCACGATCCAAATCCAAGAACCCGGTGATTGTTCTTGAGGGAGAGGGTGAGAATACTGAGAGATGAGAGATGAGAGATAAGAAAGAGAATAGTGATTTCTTTTTGTTATGGGTATTTTCAGCATGGTGACATTTTCGGTCGTTCCTGCATGTCAAGATGATATCCCACTGTAAGTATTGCATAATATTTACTTATTCATTTTATTTAATATTATTCATTATTATTTTACAGTAAAACAGAAGAGATAAAACCGGATATGACCAAGCACGATCAACTTTTCTTCAACGTTAAGGAGGAGTTGGTCTTTGGACGTTGTGAAGATAACTATGCATGCCGAGATTATAGGAAATTGTCATTATCCGTTTAGAGCTTTTGTTATTTAAAGGGGATATGGAGATGGAAAACACACACATTCACGATCACTCTACATACACACAGCTTGTAAACCTCTCCATTATCTTTCAAACTTGTAACCACGATTCTTATAGCGAAACATTTAAGGTTGGAGACCTAACTCCCGGGGTTTTTTCCGAAGAGGTTGTCATCTCTAAGGTTTTACTCGTTAACAAAATTCTCGTGTCCAACTTTATCTTCATGCACGTGTTCCATTTAATTGAATTCCAAAGTCCCCTCCTTGTAGTTTAAATCCATACACTCTCTAAGTTAAGATTCGATATTATTGGTTTTTCTACCAAAACACTTTTCTTATTGATTTTGGTTGAATATGTTGCTATTCTTATAGCATATTTTCAGCTGGAGAGATAAGCCAGTTACCTATCCAAAACAACTAGGAGATAAGGGTTTATCCCAGATAAAACTCTATCAAGTTTTTTTAGATAAAACTCTATCAAGTTTTTTTTTTTTTTTTTTTTTTTTTTCTGATAAAACTCTATCAAGTTGGTTGATCAGATAGGAGGCCCATTTCAAATGGAATTAATCCACCCTAAGAGGGCGGATATTTCTAACACAAATGATAAACTCCCTCCGTTCCAAAATGAATGTCCAAAAAAATTTCAAACTTGCTCTTTTTGATCTAGAGTAATTTTTTTATTTTTTTATTTGGATATATATTTTGGGACGGAGAGAGTATTATATAACCAACCCACTCACTCAACAAAACTCACGATATTCTAGCTGCTTTCCCACACTGTCAACGCATTTTCTGATGGACTATTGTGAGGTGTAATATTGTCTCAAGAAATTTACCTGAGATCGAGGATTTTATACTCACCATAATAAATTTGTTTTAGAAGTGGGTTTAATGCTTCATAACCTAAATTTTTTGAATACCTTCGTATTAACAACAAAATATTAACAACAAAAAAGTAAGAAGATTATTTCGAGACGGAGGGAGTATTGATTTTGTGATGGCGATACACTGACGGTAGTTATTATTATGGGACTGAACTCCCTCCACATTTAGTTTCAGTTTCAGTTTCTATGTGAGAAAGTGAGAGGCTGGCCACATGGCTTGTACCTCTGCCACTTTTAATATATAACTGAAAACAACAGATGAAATAAAAATTAGCACAAGTCATTTTCAGTCTCATAAAAGTCATTCTGCTTGCAGTTTTAAGTCAACAGATGACTTTAAGTGCATTTGCTCAGGTAATTGAGAGCTTATGAATTTGAAGTCTTAGGGATTTAGTTACTTTTATGGCCTTACACAGCATTATAATATTATAACGAGGCGATTCAATGGTTGGAGATTTTTTTTTCTCTAAACGACATCATTTTGACATGTTTTAAGTTTAATCTGGATAATTTGGATTATCTTGCAAATAACATTTTTCTTTAAAAGACATCATTTTGACATGTATTAACTTTAATTTAGTACGTACATTACACTAAGCTGGTATTATAACTTGGTTTAAGAAAAACTACCAATGGAGGTTCACAAGGTCATAGATTCCATTGAAAGTTGAGGCTGGCTAAAATGGACTTAATGTGTATCATTAATAGTGATAGCTAGCTAGGTTGTTCCATTTTATTATCCTGTATATATGTGACCATATATTGATATAGTATATGTACTCCATTCAAAAGAAGTACCTTCACACAAGGGTCTTCTTTCTTTTCAGCTCCTCTCTCTCTCTCTCTCCCTCTCTCCCCTCTCTCTCTCTCTCTCTCTCTCTCACACACACACACATTTGCGCAAACACATATACAGTACTGGTGTGTGAAGGAAGATGTCAGCGATGAATCATCTCTTCGACCTCGAAGAACAAATTTGCTATGTTCAATGAGGCTGGCTACTGCACCTCCATACCCGTGTCGGACACTCCTATTTTAGTCTTGTTGACAAGGGTCTGGCCATATAAACCAAAGAGTCCGAGCATCATAGCTTTGAAGTCAACCTTTGTAATCTACATTTCTTGTCCAGCTCAGTTGACTTTATTTGACCTAAATTGACTTATATATGCAGGTAAGTGTCCCATGTAGCAGCTTGTCTATGGTTGTTACAGTTAGATGTGGCCATTGCACAAGTCTCCTGTCAGTCAACATGATGAGAACCTCTTTGCTCCCTCTTCATCTTCTTGCTTCTCTCAACCAGGATGAGGTTTTTTTTTTCTTTTTTTCTTCGACGTTTTATTTTATATTATAATTATTAAGTTGACATGAATATTGGTCTTATGTTATTTAGTGCTCACAATCAAAGATAGACAACAATACTCCTGAAGAAGTGGAGGCTCCAAAAGCCACCTTGGACATAATTCACAGCCCTTCCCCAATCATCTCATCAGATGACGAAGATGATGATCTTGTTTGCATCAATCATATCGTGAATAAACGTGGATTTACTCATCCTTTTTCTTGTATATGTCCTTATTTTCTCTCTCGCTCTTTCTTTTTTTTTCCTCTGGTTTTAGTTAGTCCGATTTTATTTTCAGCTCCGGAGAAGAGACAACGAGCTCCATCTGTGTATAACCGCTTCATCAAGTAACTTCCAACTTTCACTTACATTGATTTTCAGACAATTTATTTTCAAATAATTAGTGATGGTTATATGCATTGCAAACACATAATCAGAGATGAAATCAGAAGGCTCAAGACTATGTATCCCAACATGGCACACAAGCAAGCTTTCAGTACAGCTGCAAAAAATGTAAGTTCATTCAAGATCCATATATTCTCTTTATAATACACTCTCCGTCTTAAAATGAATGTCCTGAACAACATTTTACTATCAAATTTTGAACAATTTTAACAATTTTTTTCTTTTTCCAAGGGGGTTTCCATTGTACTTGTAGAATACTGCTTTTCCGTTTTATGGTGAATCTCATGAACAGACTAGTTGACATGTTTGAGTAAAAATCTTCGCAGTGGGCCCATTTCCCACCAAATCAACACAATGAAGAAGAAGGAGCTGAGAGCTGCAGCCAGGGAGAGAAGAAATTTCCTAGATGTTCAGATGTCGATGAACAGGTAATGATTTTACAATCATTAGTCATCTTGTTAACATTTTGATTGGGCATAATTTTTAACATGTGATGTTCTTTGATGGTCTTTTCCAACATAGTTCTACTAGATCTTTTACTAGTTTTATGTGAAATCGCTGTTAATTAATACACAGAATTTAGAAGAAATGGTTAAATATTTCCCTAAAATCCCTCTAAACTTTGAACCCTCGCCATATAATACAGTTGGTGACTCAAATTTATTTTTCATAACACCAGATAATTCTAAACATAAAATGAAATATCATTTCTCACGCTTCTCTAGTATATCATTATTCACGAGACAGTTATTTTCCGAGTATTGATTAGGATTATTGGATTCTGAAACATGTCATTTTCTTGGGGTTTAACCACTAGAGGTCAAATTTATGGCATAACTAAAAATGGATAAATGAAATTACAATCAAAACTCTTTTAACTTGTAGTTAATCTATAGTAAATTAAGACACTGAAATGGTATTCATAACTTTCTGTTGCAAAAAACATGCAGGCTCATGCAGAAGGCAATAGTTTCCATGAAAGAAAGGCTTCAAGGCATTCAGTTTTGGCAAGGTCACCCTTTGAATGAAAGGAATTTAATGCGTGATTTACCGGAAGAAGAATTTTAGGTAGGGTTAGGGTTTCAATATCGTTTAACTAATCTTGAAGTAGTAGAAGATGCTCTTGAGGGATTGAATTGGAAATAAATTAAGTTCTCGAGGCGAGTTTGACCTTTATAGAGGTATCGCTGTCTAAGGTCTGTATTCGATGAAAGGGCTAACAAATGATTGATGTACTTACATTTTAGAGTTAAATGACTAGGGAGTTAATTGATCATTTCATTGGATCTAATTTAGGTATAAGGACCAAGTGAAGTTGTGTTTAGTTTAATCAAGTGTTTTCTAGTTGATCCTGTATTGGTTTTAAGTACGTAACATGGCAATCTTATTTCGTGAATATATTAAAATCTTACTTATCATGGTTATGTTAGACAAAACTAGTTTGCAGTACATAGCTAGTGTGCCAAATGTGTGTGTGTGTGTGTGAGAGAGAGAGAGAGATTATTTGAAGAGATGTGATCTTTTCTTATCTTTCAAAAGCCCAGGGAAGCAATTTCTCAAAAGAACAATTGAAAACAAAGCAAAGCATGCAGGAAAATATTTGAGGAGTGAGAAGAAATTATCTATAGTATAAATGGAAGGGGTGTTTGCTATAGTTCTTTGAACAGTTTCAATGGCCGAAATTCCCATTTTGCCCTCACTATTTTGTCCCTTTCCCATTTTGCCCTTAAAAAAAATTAATTTAAAAAAAAAAAAATTAAAAAAAAACAGGTGGCCTTGAACACGGGCATGTACTAGTTTACTTATAAATAAAGGGTCTTGGATAAATGGAATGGAAATATGTTTGATAAAGTCTTTATTCTCTTTCAGAAGTTCCCTCCACACCATTAATTGTTTGGACAAATTGCAAATTGGTTACCAGAGTTTTACACAAGTTTGCAATCTCCAATCTAAATGTGTAAAAGTGGCAATTAGCCACTCCAGTTTGTCAATTTGTAATGGCAAAATTGCAAATTGGTTACCTGAGTTTTACACAAATTTCCAGTCCCCTACCTAAATGTGCAAAAGTGCCAATTAGCCACCCAAGTTTGTCAATTTGTTACAATATGGTGAATAAATTAACAATTCGTTAAATTCTTAATGGGATCTAACACATGCGTGTGCCTTGTGACTTTTTTAAGGGCAATCTTGTCATTCATTTGATGTAACATGATTATTTGACGGAAAAAAATTAACGACTCAAAATGACCATAGATGCAAAAGAAAATGAGTTGGATGTGTTTGATGAAAAAAAAAAAAAAAGAGTTAGGTGATGAATAGTTAGATTGATTTTTTTTAGAGAATTGTTATATAAACCCGTAAAATTGTTGAGTAAACCCGTAACCTACAAACTACAATTAAGCCATCAAATGAAATTACTTTTCTACCCCTAATTCATACCCCCATTACCCCACCTTCCTCCTCATCATTTTTTCACCCATCTTCCACACCTTTCCCATTTTTCACCATTAATCTCATCCTCTTCATTTTTTTTTGCATAAAAAATTACCCTCTCTCCCTTTATTCCTACTCTCATTTCTTAAACATCAAAAAATCAATACCTCCCTTTTCTCCTACATATAAATTTGTTAAACTTTTTTTTTTTTCGTTTTGCAAAAATTCGGCCAGTGGTGACCGAAATTCAGTTCAGGTTCGGCTACACCCGGCCGAAAATATTGAAAAAGTTCGGCCAAACCCGGCCGAAATTTTTAAAAAGTTCGGCTCTGGTTTGCCGAATCTGGGTTGTTTTTTCGGTCAGTACTGGCCGAATTTTTGTGTGTATGTGTGCTTAATTATTGAAGAATTATGCTGATTCTTCGTCGTTGATTGAAAAATATTATTTTAATTTTGGGGGAAAAATAAACAAAGTAAGAACCTTTAGAAGAGAGGTAATTAAAAAAAATATTTATTTCGAGATAAAGAAAATATAAATATTCAGCGGTTATAAATATTAGAACTGCATTAAAATTAAAATGATGTTTTGATGTGATTTCTCGGTTGTATTATATATTATTTGGAATTATGTGGGTTTAAGGTTGTTTGATTTAATGAAGATGGTTAAAAGCCGAAAAAAATTATTGGGTGTTATTTGGATGAATGAATTTAATGATGTATAAATAAATATGTTCAATGAATGTAGTCATCTTGTCGGATTCTTTTTGCTAAATTAGCAATGAAGAAAGAAGAAAGAAATTATGGATGTGATACCAAAAATAAATGATTGCTCAAAATAACTTAGCTCTATTCTCAGGTCAATACGATGTTATGTATGAAAATAACATGCCAAAATATTTGAATTTTTTTTCATTAATTACAAAAGTTTGGCCGGTACTGGCTGAACTTTTTCAAGAAGTTCGGCCAGTAGTGGCTGAACTTTTTCAAGAAGTTCGGCCGGGTGTGGCTGAACTTTTTTCAAGAAGTTCGGCCACTACTGGCCGAACAGATCTACAATTTCGGTCAGTACTGGCCGAACCACCACAAACCCAGAATTTGAAACAAATTGAACCCAAAAATTCTCAACTTGAAACATTAATCGAACGAATTAAACCATAGAAAGTATTTTTCGAACGAATTGCACCAAAATTATCTTATTTTACAATGTTTTTCTCTCTAAAAATTTCTGATTTTCTCTCTTTCTCTCTCTAAAAATCTGATTGGGGTTAATGTGGGTGGGTGGGTGTGGGTGAGTGAGGATAAGGGAAAGGGATATAAAGGGAAAGAGAGGAATTTATTTTAATTTTTGGGGGGTGGGTTTAATGTTACGAGTTTACTCAACAATTTTACGGGTTTATATAACAATTCTCTTTTTTTTTCAATGTTTCCCTAAATAAACTTTCCCACCACCATCACCACACACTACCGTCAATATTAACATCACCCACCGTCAGTCAAAACAAACACCCCTCCACCACCATGTCCACCCCTAATCTCCAAAACAAAACCCAAATTTTTTTATATTCAATTCCTTCCCCAAATCTTACGAAATTATCAACATCCATTTCTTTGATTCATTTTGTAAATTAAAACCCAGATTCCAGACTTTTCGGACACATCACGTAGCGATCCCAGATTCCAGACACATCAAATCAACCTTTTTGAATCAAACCCAACAAGAAAATCAAACCTGATTTCAAAGATTAGAAAATATTTACCAAAAAAAGGGAGACTTTAGATTTTTGAAAACCAAAACCAGATCAAATCTTTCAGGGTCCGTTTGAATACATTAATTTTGAATTCAATAAATATTCAAATTCTATAGAATTTAAATAACTTAGAATTTGCTTTCAAAATCATAGCATTTTCATTGTTTGGATAATGAGTGGAATTCAATTGTAATTATACATTATACATAAAATAAAAGTTCAATAATAAGTCAAATATCTAGTTTAGTCTAGTGGTATATGGTTGTTAGTTATTATAATTAACAAGAGTTCAAACCTTGCTAACAACAAAAGTATAAAAATTTTATATTTTTTAAAATAAATAGTATATAGTGGTGGTGGTGGTGGTTAACGGCGACGGTAGGTGGCAGCCGGCGGAGGTAGTTGGAGGCGGTGATTTCCGAAAGTGGCGGAGAGTGGCCGGAGGCACCGGCGGCGGTTGCCGGTTATGGCGGCCGGCGGTGGGCAGTTTCCGGCGGCGGCGGTGGTGGGCAGTTTCCGGCGGTTGGTGGTTTCGGCGGTGGTCGGCGGTTTCCGGCGACGGCGGGAGGTGACACAAATGATGGTACAACAAAAGTATAAAAATTTTATATTTTTTAAAATAAATAGTATATAGTGGTGGTGGTGGTGGTTAACGGCGACGGTAGGTGGCAGCCGGCGGAGGTAGTTGGAGGCGGTGATTTCCGAAAGTGGCGGAGAGTGGCCGGAGGCACCGCGGCGGTTGCCGGTTATGGCGGCGGCGGTGCGGCGCCGGCGGCGGTGGTGGTGGCGTTCGGCGGTTGGTGGTTTCGGCGGTGGTCGGCGGTTTCCGGCGACGGCGGGAGGTGACACAAATGATGGTGATTGAAAGTTGTTGTGGTGGTGGTAAAAAGAATGTGAGTTGTTATTAATTGATCAAAATTTAGAATTTAAAAATTATTAGGATTTAAGATGGAATTAGTTTTGTGAAATTGAGTGATTTAAAATCTATAATACAATACAGGTTGGTCTAACTGCCTCTTAGCCTACCCATAAGTGGTGGCTGAGATTGAATCTAGGAAATTTGATCCAACGGCCTAAAATCATTTACCTAACCCACGTTTACACTCACCGGCCGTTATTAGATCCACCCTCACGTTCTCTTCCCCCAAACAGACAACAGTTCAACGCCTCTTCCCTTCCTCCTCTTCCCCGATTACTTCTGAAGATTTTCTTGAGCTCTCCACCGTGAAAATATGTATCGATAGCCTGAAATCCGGCTTCCGTGGCGGGCCAAACGGTCGGCAGCTGCGAAATTGAGGATGTTGGCAAAGAACAGAGCCGACAATCGAGCTCTTATAGGTAAATCCGGCGCAATCCCGGCGCTGATTCCGTTACTCCGTTGCAGTGCTCCATGGACCCAAGAACACGCCGTGACGGCTTTACTCAATCTTTCCCTCCTGGATGATAACAAGCCGTTAATCACTAACGACTCCGGCGCAATCAAGTCGTTAATCTACGTCTTAAAACCGGCACCGAGACATCAAAACAGAACGCTGGTTGCGCTCTGCTCAGCCTGGCTCTACTCGATGGGTATTCAGGAAGGGAGGGCGGCGGTGGTGGAGGAAGGCAGAATCGTGGCGCTTGTGGAGGTGATCGAGGATGGGTGCGTGAAAGGGAAGGAGTTTGCGGTGGTGACATTGACGGGTTTGTGTGTGGAAAGTGTGAGGAATAGAGGGTTGTTGGTGGCGGAAGGATGGATTCCGCCGGCGCGGCTCCTTTCACGATCGGAACCGCTGAGCCAAGCACAAGGTGAGATTTTTATGTTATTTTTATTTTCTTTCTTGAATTTGCTTAATTTGCTTGATCATTTCAGTGGTAATTTCATCATTTTTTGGGTTATGAGAGGAATCTATGAATTTGATTGTGAATTTGGGGGTTAATGGTTAATCTCTTGAGTTACTTGGTTCTGTTGTAATCTATGCTGATCTTCCCTCACGCCCTCTTCCTCCTCGAGTCTCTCACCGCACCGATTCCTCCACCGCCCTTTTGTCCTCAATCTCTTATCGGCGCCTTTAGTCTACGAACTGCAAATCCAGTAAACACTGATATCTCCCTCTGCTGTATCTTGATTTTTTCAAGGAGAAAAGGAGGTTTGTGCACATAAACTGTTTGATAGAATGTCTAAAAGAAGAGATCATAGTCTCATAAGTTTTTCCTTTTACAAGGTTACTTTGTGATTGGAGGGGGGAGGGGGGGTCCGCGTTTTCAATTTCTTTATCTTTTTGGAAAATCTCTTTGTTCTTTTCAGCTTGAAAATTAATCTATTGCCATGTTAAATTTATTATTTTTTAATAGGGTCATCACTTTGTGGATTTGAAGGTGGGTAGGATTTGTGGTTCAGATGAAGATGATGAGGTGAGGATGAGGATGAGGAATGTTGTTGCTAAAGCCTTCACTTTATCGATTATAATGCTCTGACTACCCAATGTAATGTGATAATGATTCAGTTCAGTGCTTATTATATTAGCTTAAATGGCATCATCAAATTGATATGGCTGCTATTGTTAAGAGCTTATTTTTGAAATTTAATTTCTTTGATAAAATGGGCAGATATTTGGTTCCATTTTTGGAGTTCCTGCAGGATTTGTTGTGGGAAAGGAAGGGCCCATGCTACACACAGGCTCTTGCATAGCCAACTTACTTGGACAGGGAGGTTCTCGCAAGTACCCACTTGACCTGGAAATGGCTAAGATATTTCAAAAATGATAGGGACCGGAGGGATTTGATCACACAATGGAGGCTGCTGCGGTGTTGCGCTGCCTTCCGTGCCCCAGTTGCTCTTGAGGAGGCAGCTTCATGGTCTCTCTCTCTCTCTCTCTCTCTCTCTCTCTCTCTCTCTCTCTCTCTCTCTCTCTCTCTCTCTCTCTTTCTCTCCCCCAACACCTCCCTCTCTCCAGCATATGTATATTGCTTTAACTGGCATTAATAGATTAGTTCTCTTGGCTGATATGTAGTGAAATAACAACTGGGGGTTTTATTCACTCTGATCACTCCTAGATTAAAGAATCTTTATAAATGTTGTTATAAATGGCTCTTATAATTTCTACATATGAACTTATGGTTTTTGGTTATATTTGATTTATTTATTTTAATAATTTTTTTATTGTTAGCCTTTTATTCATGGTCAATATCACAATTGTCCCATTTTGAGTTTTCCATCATACAAACCTACATATGGATGATTGTTTCAACTCATAATCTGATAAAATTATCAATGATCATTAGAGAGACAAAAATAAAATATTTGCTCTCAAAACGTTATGAAAGTTTTTTGTCATTCATTGGGGCTAAGTTTTATACGGATTACAATTTTCGTTTTCTATAGTTATTAAAATGTACTTCCTCCGTCTCAAAATGAATGACTAAAAAAATAATTCAAATTTGCTCTTGGTCAGTGTCTTGAATGATTGTTTGAAATGTTGGTTGCTACATTTTCATATCTACGTAAAGTTTACGAACATATTACCTAGATGTTGTTTTTTTATTACGGTATATTACTGGGTCAACTCAGCATTTAAAGAAAGAATCCCTTCCTTCAGTTTATGTCCATCTTTGATTTTTGTTCATATTTTACAAAGAAAAAAATTAAGTACCATACTCCTTTTTGTTGGCTTAAAGTTTACTTATAAACTTTAGATTCAATTCAAAAGTGAAATTGGTGGAAAGGGTATGTACTTGGGGTTGGTTCCTGATGCAGTTATTTTGGTTTGGGTGAGAACAACCTTACTAACTTCCTAATCAGACTGGAGAAGAAAATGAGGCAGTCGTGAAGCTCTTTTGAGTCAACTATCTGTTTACATATGATTTAAATAAAGCTGTAGCTGTAGAATGTTATGCAATACTCAATTTGCTTCAGAATGTACAGTTCGATATGATGACGGTTGAAACTACTTCAGGCATTGTTAGAGGGTCTTTTGTAGCGGCTGCATTCATAGAAGCTAAATTATTATTTTTGTTTCAGAGACTGATGGATTTAGTTGATGACAAGGAAAGGCGAATAAAGCTAATGTTTTGACATCAATTTTGTCAGTTTTTTTTTTAATTGATTAATTCTTTCTATGTTCTTTAATTTTATGTAAATTTAAACTTTTTCCTTTCAGTGATGAATATAAGATGATTTTCTACTTAAATTTATACGTGGCAACATAGAAGTGGAGAGAGAGAGAGAGGAATAGATACAAACAAGTATGTAGCAAGTCAATGTGATTAAGATTTTGAAGTGCTTAACTAAGTAAGAAAATAGCTAAAAAGAAGAAAATGTTGAATTATATCTTGCAATGCAAAGGATCATCAACATTGTTGTTCTTGCAATCAAATCAAAATTCTACGAATTTAGTAGAGTAATATCATGAGTATGAAAAGTGAGGTAGGAGAGAGAAATTAGGATTGAGAAAAGTAAGTGGATAGATGATGTGAGTACGTCGATATTTTGTAGGACCAATCATTTTCATACTGTCATCATTCATACTGACCCGTGCCAATGGCACGGGCTTTTGAGTACTAGTTTCAACACAATTCCAATTTCAAATTTTAGTTAGGTTCCCAAACAATGTAATTGGTTTTGGAGGCCCCAATTCCAATTCCAAGCTATGGAATTGGGGTATCCAAACATACCCTCAGGGTAAATCGAAGACTAAATCCCAAATCTGATTCGTTTAAAAATGAATTAAAGAAAAATGAAGACAATGGGGCGGCATCATTATATCGAAGTGGCTTGCAACAGGGACTCCTTCATGATGGCTGCACAGTAGAAGCAGAGAAAGGTAGTGAATTTTATTCGGAAGGGAAGTGGAAGGGGGAGAAGGGGGAGGAGACCTAATAGGGAAGGGGATGGGGATACAATAACAAGAGGAGGGTTCTTTAGTTTTTCCTTCTTCTTTATTTTTCAATTCTAACCCTACATAAATTTTTATTAATTTTCATTTTAAACCCAGAATTTTTTTGTGAAATGACAAGAATGACCTTAAAAGAGTTATGTGCAAGGCTCATCACACATGTGTTCAATCCCATTAGAAATTTGAAGAATTGTTAGTTTATTCACCACATGCCAATAAATTGACAAACTTAGGTGGCTAACTGACACTTTTACACATTTAGGTTGGGAACTGCAAACTTGTGTAAAATTCAGGTAACCGATTTTCAATTTGCCCTAATTGTTTTGAAAACTGAACGGAATAAAAGTGATGGACCAATCCCAACGGGTTGGCCCCTTTTCCAAGTCATCCCGAAGGTCTGTCAAAACAAAGTGGGCCTATCAAGCAGTCCCAATTCTACCAACCCATCAATGGAGATAAGTCGACCAAGCTCATTGTTCGACTTTCATTGATCCCTACCTATATTCATCCGACATACGGTCCACTCTTTATGCAATGTCTGCTTAACCAAGGCACGAATTCAGGTTGACCAGGCACGAATTCAGGTGACCTCGACCAAGCAACACGTGCATTTACCCACGACGTCATTTGTAACCGCCTCCTACATTCTCGGATATAGTTACGCCAACGTTATGTCTGTGATCTTAGGAATTCGTATCCATCCCGTGTAACTACTATATATATCGAACCACATCCTACGTGAAAAGGTAATGTCATCTTGACTATTTTGAAATTATGTTGTTCAATACAGTTTTATAAACTCATAGCAGCATATCTCATCATCAATCGAGGGTTTTAGCCGGAGACCATCCCGTGAAGTCATTTGTTCGTGGTTTCAGGTAATAGTACCTGGATTTCAACCTATTGCTGGACTAAGGCTGATCCGGAATGATAACTGCATCATCAGTTTGGTTCCATTGCCGGGAATCGAAAAGTACTGGACCTTGAAACTTTATAAACTCCCAAACATGATGTCTGACGGGCATACTACTACAGCTTCAAGCAATCCAGTTAATGAGAATGCCGGCGGAAATAATCCAGGCACAGATGTTGGTTCTGGGAACCGCACTGCAAACCTTCCTCCCCCTCCACCTGGACACCCCACAAGAAGACCCACTCGATCCAATAGTGTGGCAAATAGAGTGGGGATTCAAGACATGAGGAGGGAGAAGAGGCCCATGGTCACCCAAGGGGGTGGCCAGCAAATGAAAAAGCTCCAAACGGGTTGAAAATCTGCAGGCGACATAGCTGGTCCCTCAGCTACTCACCCTAGTAGGAGGGATATGTTGTTGGAATGAGCAAAGGTGTTGCAGAGTTTGCTCGAGGTTCAGAATGAGTTACTCGTGTTGCCTGAGTCGCTTAAGGACGACTGTAGATCGCTGATGGTAGCCCCCTCACTAACCTCTCATCGAGGTGATAACGGGGCCCCTAGACCTTTAGAAGGGGAAAAGAGGAATGACAAGCCTCGTCTGACCCACAATTCGATTGATCGTACTAGATACTTAAGAGATAGGCTCAATAGCCAACGGGAACAAGAAGCTGACTCGGCACAAAGGAGACAGCTAGAAGATAACTCGGCACAAAGGAGGCATCTCGAAGCTGATCACGCACGAGGAAGGTCGCCTCCAAGGGGAGGTTGATCACCCCCTAGAAGATACAAAAGAGAAGGAACCCTCCAAGAGATGAGAGGGAAAGAGCGCCATCACGGAGGAGCACCATAGGGAGGAGTGGCAAAAATCCAATTTCGTACCCCACCAAAGGGGAGACCTAGATGTAAGGGAGCTTTTGGACCTAAAGAGAGGGTTATATGATATGGAGGTTGATCGACAAGTGACAGGAAGAAAGGGAGAATGAAATGATAGTACTCTTTGACCCTTGGCCCAAAGTATGCTAGATAAAGGCCCATCCGCTGGTTTCAAGCTACCCGTACTAGAAAAGTATGCCGACACGACCAACCTTGTATTTGAATCACATGCAACATTTTGAGTCCACCATGTGTTTGGTATCCTCAGAGGATGACGTGCTATGCAAGGCACTAACCAACACTTTCACATGTACTGCCCTGACTTGGTTTCATGGTTTGTCAACTGGCTGCGTCACTCATGGAGATACACGAGGAGAAAATTTTTGGAAAGGTTCTCAACGGCTGGGGATCGTAAGAAAACAGTCACCGACCTGAACAATATAGCTCAAGGGAAGACAGAGAACACCATGAGCTATTTCACTCGGTTCAAGGAGTTGGTTGTGTTAGTCAAATATATGTTTAGAATTAGAATTGCTTAATCCCAATCACAACAAGCATTAATGTGGACCCCTAATTTTAATTAGACCAAATAGAATTTTTCTATGTATGATAGGTTCCCTTAGTGCATGTGCCAGTGTTTTTATTTTCTAACTTTCTCAAGGCATGAAGACTTGAAGAGCTGTAGTTATTCTCCATCAGTTTGTGAGCTACGTGTTTTTGAAGCTTTCCTTAACCGGTTGGTCCCTCAACCGGTCAGAGGCCCTTGACCGGTCAGACAGACTCTTAACCGATCAGCTAAGGTCCTTACCTTACTGATTGTCCCTTTACCGGTCCTGGTCTTTAACCTAACCAACCAGTTGAGCTTCTCCATCAAGCTTCCCATGACCAGTTGCCGAAGCATTTATTGCTCCCAACTACCCGATCACTACTTTAGCTAAAGTGGGTAAGGTAACATGCTGAATAGACGCTGAAGTGACATTCCTGCGGCTGTCAGAAGCTTAAAATAGATTATCAAAGTAACCAGTACTCACATCCCTTCAACCACTCAAGGAAAATCTTCTCTCTCCTATCTCAGGCATTTAATGCAAAGATACTCCCATTCAAAGGCATGCCTGTTCAAGTTATCATTGCAACCTCTTCAAGGACAACGGCTCCTTTATTTGAAGTTCACTATAAATAGCTTCCCTGGAGCATTGAAGAAGGAGGGTGCATTTATGATCCTTGAGAGTGAGCTACTTTGAACTACCAACCTGCAAATTCCCAATTCAAGGCATTCAATACAAGTCCCTTTATTCTCTAGACATCTCTGTAGGACTTATACACTGAGCACCTCAATCAATATTGTAGTGTTTCTTCATTAGACTACTTATGAAACACATTGATTGATTCACACACAACACCCTAGAGAAATCAGCTCAACTTGTGAGCACATCTCTAGAAAACACCGGTCTTTATTGTAGCACGATCCGTTAGTGGTCACCTTTAGTTTAGCGACCTTCAATCATTGGCTTGCAACTTGTAATAGGTAGGATCCATTAATAGCAGTGCACTTTCACAAATCCAAGTTCGACCAAACTTGGTAGAGGGCGTACGGTTATTTAACACTTTGTGAACCTCTTCAAACAACGTGTCATTCTTACGTGTGATTGTTTATTTTCATGTAGTTGTAAGCGATTGATAATCTCTTGACCGATCACAACTGTTGACTCCTACTCTTGCTTAACATGTTTACCTTACTTGGAATAGAAATTTGTCCCTTCTTTGCATGAGATTTTAATTTCTTGTTTGAACATCTCATCTAACTGGTTTGAGAAACTCTAACTTATAAACCGCTGTGAAAATCTTTTATAACCGGTTAGCCAGTGCAACTTAATACTTTCAAAGTTTAAAAGAGCATTTTTAAGCAAAAGTTTTAAACAAGCTATTCACCCCCTCTGCTTTGATTCCTATCATTTGGGACCTAACAATTGGTATCAGAGCTAGCAATTTTCGAAAACCATTTTTCCAAGCTTAACCGCTTGAATTGCCAATTCCAAAATGGCAGGAAAACTCATGCAAACTTGGAACATGGCGACTATTCCCATGTTGACAGCAATTTCCGGTATGGAAAAATAGAATCATGCGGTACTTGGACTCAATAGATGATAGGTTAACCACTGTAGTCAGAGATGGTCCAATGACACCCCTAAAAATCAATCTTGCAACTAGAGCACCCAAAACTCCTCTCATGGATCATGCCGATAGAATGTCTGAACAAGATTTTGAGGTTTATGAAACCTATGTGCCAAAACCACGAGAAGAGTGGACCGAGGATGACAAGATCTGTGATTCCTTGGACAGAAAATCCTTGCACATTTTAACCTCAGGACTTGATGACAAACTGCACAAACAAGTACAATGCTATGAGACTGCTCAACAAGTGTGGCAGAGTTTACTCAGATATTTTGAAGGAGATCAAGTGGCCAAGGACAACAGACTCTACAAAAGCGTTGCGGAGTTTGAGTCCTTCAAGAAGAACCCAAATGAGACGTTAAAGGAAATGTACGATCGTTTCTGCGAGGTGAGTAATTCTTGTGCATCTTTAGGTAGAGTTTACACTATGAAAGACCTTAACATGAGATTCCTCAATTCTCTCGGAGATTTGTGGCATGTCAAGGTCGCTATTTTGAAAGAATGCCGAGATTTGAATGTTACTCATATCCAGAACATTGTTTCAACTTTGTTTTTATATGAGGAAGAACTCAACCGGCTGAGTGGAGTTCAAAAACAATTTAAAAATCTATCTCTGCACCGGCTCGAGACGAGATCTTCCCTGGCTCTTCTTTGCTAAACAGCCAACCTACCAATGACTCTCCCTCAATCTCTCAACATCAACCAACTCAAGCCAATACCTCATCCAGTATGCCTCCTGAGGAAGAAGATGAGTTTGCTGCCTTCGCTAGAAACTACAAAAAGTTCAAGGATTTTAAAATATCCCAACAATCTCGCTGCAAACCCTTTCAACCCAAATCCTCTTCATTTCAAAGATCTGGAAACTTCCAAAGAAAAGGCCAAACCTCAACCTCAACCGATGGTAAGAATGCCCAAGGTGAGCTTGTGTGTTACAACTGTAGAAAACTTGGCCATTTTGCTTCCAAATGTCCTCAACCTAAATATGAATTTCTAAGGAAGAAACCATTCAAGAAAAACCCCAGATCCAAGAGCTTAGTTGCCGAGGATGGAACTGAAACGGCTATGCCAGTCTGGTTTGAGACAAATTCTGAAAATGAGGATGCTGACATAGATGAAGATGCTGATGTCAATTTTGTTGCTATTGATGGAACCGATGACAAACCTATCTCCCTGCAGTCACCTATCTATAGACACCCCAACTCCAATGAACAATCATCTTACAATGACCAGACCCAACCTATGAAATCTCCCTTGACCTATTTTGACGATCCTATTCCCAAGAGCGAGATAATCCCTACAACTTTAAAATCCAAAACATAGGTGGATCCCTCTACGGTCAGAGTAAAACCATGCCCACTCTCAGACCGCTGATGCAACTGATTCAACAGACCTACCAAGCTCAAGCCTTACCGATATCCTCTCATCAACCGACACTTGAGCCCCGACCAATTCAATATCTAAAGACCCTAATTGAGCCAAGCCTTCAACCAATATCATCACTACCTAATTTTGATCTTAATTTTGAACCATCATCCTCAACCTCTCAGCCTACCATTGACCCAATGCCAAATATGTCTAAGTCTGAAATGGCAGAGGTGATGAATGAGCTCTTCTAAGATTTTGAAAAATTAAATGAAGCTCACAAAATTATGGCGCTAATTTTAAAAAGATCACAACCGAGAATGACTCCTTGAAAATTTGAAATAAAAATTTTAAAAGAAAGTAAGCTAGAGTCGATCGAGTTGAAGAAAGATAATCAAGGACTCACCGAGAGACTAAATATACGTGTTAGTCAAGTTGCTGATCTTGTGTCAAGAAATAACTCACTTTCAAAAACTATTGACACCTTTTCAAAGTCCCAGAGCTGTGTGAAACTATCATACAAGATCGGATGTCTCCTAACGAGAGATGTAACATCTGGTATAAGCTTTACCTCCAGCAGCAAAGACAATGACAATGACAGCAAAGACAAACCAGTTACAAAATCTGTTAATGAGAACTTAATGGGTAAATTTGATGATGCTCAATCCAACTTGCTTAAGAGAGGGTTAACTAGACCTTTCAGTGCTGTTCCACATACATATCCCAAAATTCAGGAACAAATGAAGGCCAAGATTGACAAGAACAAATCCCAATGGACCAAGGTAGCTGATCCTGAGCTAGGACAATATGTCCCTCTCAGTGATGGTGACAGCAAAGGTGGAATTAAAATTGCTGACCATGTTACAGGTAAGGAAACCTCAACCGGTAAGGAAGCCATCACCGATAAGGGTCCGATCGGTCAGACAAATGTCACCGGTCAACCAACCGATAAGGGCTCCTCAACCGATAAAGGTCTTCCCAAACCTAAGCAACCGGCCAACAAAGGTAAATCCATCTCCTTCGTCCCCAAAGGATCTGTTTCTACTCAATCAGTGAACCCCTCTGAAGCATTGGCAAAATTGAACATCATCTCATCTAAGCCCTTACAGCCATCTTCTAATAAATGTACAAATTTTGGTTTTATTGGTCACAAGGCTTATGAATGCCTCTTGAAGCACCTATCAGGACCCACTGAGTCTAAAAGCTCAGGTGGTGGCAGTATGGTACCAAAGAGGAACTAACTCTTTGGACCCAAAAGAATAAGGGGGATCATAAGCTTCTTGTTTATTTCGGGAATGCTTAATGGCCTCAACCGATGTCGGTAAGGATGTTTGGATTATGGACGAGTGGATGCTCTAGGCATATATTTGGACATACCGATCTCTAACCAATCTTGAAGAAGCTTATCTGGTCCTCCGGTTGTCTTTAGTAACAACGCAAAGGGTAAAATTATTGGTCGAGGATCCATCATAAGAGGTATTGTTCTTGTACGAGAAGGTATCTTTGGTGGATGGTGCGAAATACAACCTTCTCTCTATATCACAATTACGTGATAAAGGTATGCATTGTATTTTCAATTCTTCCAAGCTTTGCTATGTGAAAAACATTGCTACAGTGAAACTCTTCTCCTTTGGATATCGAAAAGGTAACGTTTATGCTATAGATTTAAATAATGTTTCAAATGTTACTAATGTTTGTTTTGTAGCTAAGAACATCAGTAAGAATTCCTGGCTATGGCACAAGAGACCCAGTCACTTGAACTTCAAATACCTATCCAAGCTGGCTAATAAAAATCTAGTTGTCGGCTTACCTCAAGTGTCTGCTAACCACGGAAGGAAATGCAGAGCCTGCCAATTAAGAAAACAACAGAAAGAATCATTCCACAGCAAGCCCTGCATGTCCACTTCTAGGTACCTCTAGTTGCTACATATGGATCTGTTTGGCCCCACAACAAGCGTCGGTTTAGGGGCAGCAGATATGCTTTAGTTATTGTAGACGATTTCTCAAGATATACCTGGGTGGAGACTTTTGCTTCAAAAGATGATACATATAAAATTGCCACCAGATTATTTTGTCTACTTCAAACTCAAAAAGAATGTGACATCATCAATATGAGATCAGATAATGGAACGGAGTTTAAAAATAATGGAATCGCTCAGTACTGTGATGATCACGGAATAGACCATAATTTCTCAGCTGCTGGAACACCGCATCAAAATGGTGTAGTTGAGAGGAAGAACAGAACCTTGATCGAAGCTGGAAAAACTATGATATCCGAAGCTAGGCTTCCCAAGTATTTTTGGGCCAAAGATATCCATACAGCATGCTTCACCCAGAATAGATCATTAGTCAACAAGTTTCACAACAAGACCCCTTATGGTACGTGGCGTGGCGGGAATTCCCAATATTGGTTTCTTCAAGATTTTAGAATTTGCAATTGCTATGTACTTTACAACGGTAAAGAGCGTCGAGGTAAATTTAATGAAAAAGCTGATGAAGGTATCTTTGTTGGCTACGCCAAGCACAGTAAGGCATTTAGAGTTTTCAATAAACGGTTGTTGAAAATTGTTGAATCTGTTCATGTTACTTTTGATGAATTTGATTTGCTAGAGTCTGATAAGGCTCCAAATAGTACTGATAATTCTGGTGTGTTTGAGACAGGTGAATCCAACAATCAAAATTCCAATCAATCCACCAGTATCAATGCAAATCAACCTCCAGCTCAGCCTTTAGCCTCTAGTGGTGTAACAGGTAGAGACCTAGTTGATGACTCCTTCTTTCCTCAATCGGTTAGACAACCCAACGGTCAAACCCATCTAACCGATCATCTACCAGCTAGTCCTCATGTTACCATTCCTAATTCACCACCTGAAGCTGAACCAATTTCAAATATCAACTTACCATTTCCCTCTCCTCTAACCGATCACCATCAGTCAGCATCACCCTCACCTAATCGATCTCCCCAACCGGTCACACCTCCCTCAGCCGATTCTACTCCTCTACTAGAAACCTTAAGACAAGAATCGGTCAGGCAAGATCTTCCTAGGGAAGTGAGAACAGTTAGAGATCATCCTTTGGAGAATGTGATTGGTGATGTATTTGGTCCAAGAATGACTAGAGGCCAGTTAAGAAGCATGGAGGATCAACATGGATTATTTTCCTCTGCCTTAGTCTCAAATATAGAACCAAAGAAGACTGAAGAAGCACTTGATGACCCCAGCTGGGTAGAAGCTATACAAGAAAAGCTTAACCAGATTGATAGATGCAAAGTATGGGAATTAGTGTCTAGACCTAGTGATCAAACAGTGATTGGAACGAAATGGGTTTATAGGAATAAATTGGATGAGTCTGAAAAAATTACAAGAAATAAGGCTAGATTAGTGGCGAAAGGATATAGACAGGAAGAAGGCATAGATTATGATGAGACATTAGCTCCCATAGCTAGATTAGAAGCCATTAGGTTATTTCTTGCCTATGCAGCCTACAAAGAGTTTAAGCTATATCAAATGGACGTGAAAAGTGTCTTTCTCAACGGGAAACTTCAAGAGCTTGTATATGTAGAGCAACCTCTCTTGGATTTGAAGACTCCAAGAAGCCTAATTATGTCTACAAATTGAATAAAGCTTTGTATGGCCTCAAGCAAGCACCTCGAGCATGGTATGAAACTCTCTCCAAATTCCTACTTAGTGAGAAGTTCGAACGAGGTAAAATCGATACCACTTTATTTATTGCAAAGCATAATGGTCATTCATTGTTAGTTCAAATATATGTTGATGACATAATATTTGGATCTACTAACGAAAAATTATGCAAGAGATTTGAGAATCTTATGAAGAGCAAATTTGAGATGAGCATGATGGGTGAGCTAACATTTTTCCTTGGACTACAAGTCAAGCAAACACAAGAAGGTATTTTTATCAATCAAGCCAAATATACCAAAGATCTAATCAAGAAATTTGGTCTTGATTCCGCTCATCCTCAAAGCACTCCAATGGCCACAAATGTACACCTAGACAAAGATGAGTCCGGTAAGAAAGTAGATATGACACTCTACCATGGTATGATAGGATCTCTACTTTACTTAATCGCAAGTAGGCCAGATATCATGTTTGCCGTATGTGTATGTGCTAGATTTCAAGCTGGCCCTAGAGAATCTCATTTGCAAGCTGTTAAAAGAATTATTAGATATCTTGTGGGAACTGCTAACTTAGGTTTGTGGTATCCAAAAGATTCATCATTTACACTAATTGGCTATTCGGATCTTTGATTTTGCGGCTTGTAGGGTCACCGGGAAAAGTACCGGTGGAACTTGTCAATTTCTAGGTAACCGATTGGTTTCCTGGTCATGCAAGAAACAAGCGTCAATTTCCACTTCTACGGCCGAGAATTTGAGTACATAGGCTGGCGGGGAGTTCTGTTCACGAGATTCTATGGATGAAGCAACAACTAGTGGACTATGAAATCTCCCAAGAAGTGTGTCCTATCTATTGTGATAACACCTCAGCCATTTCAGTCTCCAATAATCCTGTGATGCATTCAAAGACTAAGCACATAGACATCAAATATCACTTCCTCAAGGATCACGTTGAAAAGGGTAACATCGTTCTTTTAAAAGTCCATACTGATTATCAATTAGCTGATATCTTGACAAAACCCTTGGACATTAAAAGATTTGAATTCCTTAGAGGAGAACTAGGCATGATTGACATTCGTTAATTTATTGTGCTAACTTTGTTGCCTGTGTAAGCTCTCAACCGATCATGGTGGTTCCTCAATTACTTGTGCTAACCGATGCCCTTGACTGGTTCATATAACCGGTATGCAAGAAATCCTAAACCAACAACTCCTAACCGATAAAAGATATCCTTAACCGATGGCCCTTAACCGATGTAAAGTTCTCACCTAATGGGTCAAACTTTCATTCCTGACCGATCATAGTCTAACCGGTCACTCCTTTGACCGGTCAAGCCTCAAGCGGTGATGTCATAAGAAAGCTAGCCCTAACCGCAGATCGTCGCTTCATTACCTAACCGATGAACTGCGGCCGGATTACTATTCCCAATTCATTTTAATCGGCTCGTGCTTACCAAAAGGTCACATCAATCAAATCAGTCGCTTCACCGCTTCACTCTATCCTGACACCTCAAAAGCTGCCTCCTACTCCTTCCCACTATCGTCCTTTCTGTCCTTGGTTGTTGATCAAAATTTAAAATATTTTGATCAAAAAGGTAACTTCTGTATCATTCCAATTTATCAAAAGATTATCTTTTTGTCATTTTTACATTATTGTTTAACTGCTGCACACACGTACCTATTTTTACGCCTTCATATTTAAACTCGTGTTCAATATTTTTAAATATCTGTGCATGGCAGTTGAAACGTTTTTTTTTTATCCCTTCAAATTCAAAAATCCCTCCACCTTCTTTCTCTCTCTCCACTATATAAGAAAACTCAAAACCTCATTCAACCTTTCCGAATCTCAAAGATCTCTCTACGTGCCCAAAAGCTCAGGAGGCCTTCAAAGCAAACAATCTTTGTTCTTTTCTTTGTTCTTCAAACCTTAATCTTTTCTGGTAAAGCTTTCTAAAATCCTTAAATACTTTAAACTTGAAGAACACGAACACTTTTCAAAATCTAAACTCACGTCTATTTTTTTCTTGAAATGTGTTCTAACTTAGAATGTTTTGATCTTTGATTATTTTAACAGATGGCTCCCAAAACCAACCAAGAAAGACATCTTCGGAGGTTACATTCTCCCAAGCTTCTTCGAGTCGAAGAGGGAAAGCTTTTGCAAGAAATGTTGACTACTGCTTTGATGCATTACCGTTCTACGATGCCGAGAGGAAATGATGACATCATGTTCGAGCTTGTGAATGAATTCTTCAACAATAGAGATGTGGATGAAACCTTGAAGCCGGTGTTGTGTCCCATATTACTTCAACGGTTGGTGGTGTATCGGTTGACTTCTCTCCATCCTCCATTGCCGACGCCTTCCCTACCGTTCCCTCGGCCGGTTCATCCTCAGTTACTTCCAAAGATATGGAGTTAGGGCAAGTGTTCATGGTACCGATCCCTTCGTGACCGGTGAAGGAAATAAGAAAAGACCTTGATGCGGTTCATTATGCTCTAGGCGAGGTAATTGACCGATGCGTGATTTACCGATCTGGCTCCCATCATTATATCACTATGATACAATGGGAAGCCATTGCACTGTAATACTTGGAGGAGAAATTTAATTGGTGTTCCTTCATCTGCCGAGTGATTCGATTGCCTTCAAGAAGTTCCGAAGGAGAGGCATCGACTAGGACCGAACAAAGCTAGGCCTTATCACTATCTTCTAATGAGTAGAATCCTTATGAGAATCCCACCTATTTTTCTATATCCGGTAATCGGCCCTCTGTCCCAAAATCTTTTGTCGAGGCATTTGACAAGGGCGATCAAGCAAGAATTCTCAAGGAAGCCAAACCGATGGAAGTATGTTGCTCCCTCAACCGTGCTCAACCGGCCAGGGAAGAAACCGTCCCAACCGAAGAAAAAAAGCAGCCGATGTCTCCAAACCGGTTTCGATCAAACAAAGCACCGCTTTCAACCGATCCCTCACCGGCCAAAAGAAAATCTCCTGATCATGATGAAGATGATAATGAACCAATTTCTACCGTCAATCCGTCCAAGAAAGACTGAGGAAAATCATCCAAACCTCCTACTCCTCCAACCTCCTCGAAAATCAAAACCAATCCCAAAAACCCCTTTCCAAATTGCCAAAGAAAATGTTGAAAGAAGGAAGAGGATTGAGGTGATATTTCTTCATTCATACCATTCATCCACTAACCGGTTACTAAGTCATGATACCACATTGATGACATTCCTATCACCGGTCATGCTTCCAGCCCCTCTTACCGGCGCTGTCAACCGATTAGAGACCCTACCTTCCATATCTTCCACAACAACCCTTGGTCCTTCAATCCTCAGTCAGCTCCCTCACCAAACTGGGTATATCCCATTGATCATTTGCCACCGTTCATTCGGAAACTTCTTCAATTCCACGAGATCAATAAGTCTTCCGTAACGGCTGGCAATCTTCAAGATTACATTGATTTTGAGAACCGACATGAAGACAAGGGAGTTTACTTCAGTCGGTCTTGCAAACTCAGAGACTATGACCTCTCTTCTTCTCGGCTCAGCCTCATCAAAGTGTACAACAAATTTTTTGATCAACTTCCTCTCAAGTGGAATGCCGTTTACTTGGCTCAAGATAGATTGAGACATGACATGATGGTCCAATCAGTATGGGTAGATTTTGCCATTCTCTATGGAGCTAGAGATACTTTGATTGAGACTGACCTCTATCAGTCTGGGAGATATGAGATGGAACTTGACTCTCTTCCAAATTTTGATTCTGAGCCTGTTTGTCTTGGCCCAAGGAAAAATCAGTTGATTAGAAATGTTATGGATGTCTTTGGACAATCTTTTGGACATGGATGCTGAGCTTAAAGCGGCTGGAAACATATCCTTAGCCGATTTCTTTTTTGCGGTTCAGTCCAACACAACCAAGTGGCCTACTATTACTGATGATGAAATTGATGCAATGTTTGAAGATGATGGGGAAGAGGAAGAAAAGGAGAAATCTGATGATATTGCTAAGTCTAGTTCCAGTTCTAGTTCTAGTTCTGATGGTGGTGATAAGCCTGACCGAATGGAGAGTGTGGAGCATGTTTTAACCACTCGAATCGATGACAACGGTTAGAAGCTTAGGAGGAGGCCTTACCGAGCACATCACCGGTTACCATCCTGGGAGGAGGCATTGCTTGCCCAACGGTTACTACTCAACCGATGGTATCTCCACCGGTCACAACCCCTCCAACCGATGTATCGAACCGGTTGGAGTGTCTCAACCGATTGCGGCTCATGATGTTGAAATGCAACAATCTTTGGCTGCTAGCTTATTTGATATTGAGCAAAACCGGTTGCTAGCAAGAGTGAAGCTATGGCCACTTCTCAAGCTTGTTTCTTCACCTCCACCATTTTCCCAAGAACTCCAGAAGATTAAAGAAAAGGAAGGTGATATTCCTTTCTACCTTTCCAGAACAGTAGGACCTGGGGAAACCAGCTTCAAGGCTCAGAAGCCTTATGTCCTTAAGATTCGCAAATGATTTGCACCGCCCAAGGGACAACAAATAAAGCCCTTAAAAGCCGATCAACAGTTAGTCACCAACTTTCCTGTACCAAGCGTAAACTGTGTTCTCTCCTTCTAAATCTCAAAGGCTCTCTCACATCAGAATTCAAGGAGAAGTTGCTCGTGTTGCTTCTAGACCGGTTGAGTGCACATTTTCAACTGCCAACTTATTCATGCGTTTCCTCTCTATCAACAACCGAATTTCTCAAGTCTTGGAGTTAAGGATATTGAGATGGACTTCTGATGTCACCTATAGGGTTGGATTGATGCCAAATGTGACCAGACTTTCAATTATGAGGAATGGCAATCCTCAACCTTGGAGCAACATTAGACAAGCTGCTTTGCTTCTTCTTGCTCTAAGGGTGATTCCATTGGTTCGGCTAAGACAGGCTGCCTTACCGTTGGCCCCTATCGCTGCTAACCTGATTGCCTCTGCTTTTGATGAGGCTTATGATATTCAAAGTGCCATTACACTTAGCTTGGAAACCGATGTGGCTGTCACTCCTGACCCCAATGAATACTTTGCACAGGTCATAGATTCTGATGCTTCTTCAGAGTCAGTTGATGAAGAGATTACTATTTCTCCGACCGATCAGATATCTAGGACCGGTAAGCCTCATGACACTTCACTTGCCGATCCTTCGACCGATGCTTCTACCGTTTCTCCACTTACTCTTCTTACCGGTC